>CAWUFW010019999.1:0-165794 GCA_963921515.1 Calotriton arnoldi
CCCCCCCCCCCCCCCCCCCCCCCCCCCCCCCCCCCCCCCCCCCCCCCCCCCATGAGAGAGAAGGGGGGGGGAGAACAACAAAACAGACAGAGACACACCACCATCCCCACCACATCCTCCCCCACACACACAGAGCAGCATGGCTGGTGAATATCAGGCAATGGTAGACACCACCAGAACACACGCAATGTATCATCCAGCAGGTTTTTTTTTTTTTTTTTTTTTTTTCTCCTTCGCCAAACACACTAATAGTTGGAAACACAGAAATGGGAATAAGAGAGAACAGAGAGAAAGAAGAGAGAAAGAGAGCACGGGGAATATATATACACACATGTGTGTGTGTGTGTGTGTGTGTGTGTGTGTGTGTGTGTGTGTGTGGGGAGAGAGCGTTGCAGACAATCAATCACTATGTTTTGGAGACCAGAAGCTTTTTTTTTTTTTTTTTAAATAACCTCATTGTTGACCTAATCTTTAAATTAAACTTGTACCACCTGTCCGCTCCTACCCTGAAAGTCTCGGGGTGATTCATCAGCCGGGGCCGAGGAAAAGGGGTAGTCCCAAACGTGTTTTCCCAATTCATTTTCCCATAGGAAACTTTAGACACGGCTACAGCCTGAACTGCTGAACGGAATTACACCAAACTTGGCAAAGAGGTAGTTCTTGGTTCAGAAAGAACCCTTTTGTTAAATGGTGTAAATCCGCTCAGTAGTTGCTGAGAAAATCAAAAGTAAAAACACATATATATCTGGGCGGAGCCTAACCACACATGTCATCGTGAGATCTGATTGGCTGTCAGCACTTCATCCTGGAATTGCTGGCAGCCATCTTGAGACCTAATATACATGATAGTACCCCATTGAAATGCCTTGTAGTGAATCAAAGATTTTGAGGGTTACCAAAAGGAGAACTATTAAGGGTGATAACAGACTTTAGTTACATTAGAATTCATTTGTTGATGGTACCATACTACTTCAGGAATTGTGGTGTGTTCTAAGGTGATTTTACCCTGTGAAAAACCTTCTGCTGGGATATCATGAATCATGTTTGAGAGAAAACTATTTTCACATGCTTGTCCCATACAGTTTTGGAAGGTGCTCCAGAAGCTAAAATGAGCATATTTTCTGTAAATTCACATTATCTTTCTCAGTCATGTGAGAATGAAGTCTGACATTCTCAGTAAAACATGTACATCCAACAAGGGCAGAGACTGTCAGTTGATTCCTTTGTGTTCTACTGCAGCTTCCTCAGAGTGTTCTAAAGAACAACTAGAGTGCTAACAGCCTTACTTATGACAAAAGTATAGCACACCTGAAGCCATCTTGATTGGAATAAACTGGTAACACTTAAAACATTTAATTTAAAAAGGAACAAAATGATGGGGTTCATTTTGTCATAGAAATTATGGTTAGTGCTATAGAAAGAAAAATTAGGACATGTTTCAAGTGAGATCTCAAATATCTTCCTGTTATATTTCAACAGGAGCAGCCTGTCAGTTGATGCCTTGTGTTCTACTGCAGCTTCCCAGAGTGTTCTAAAGAACAACTAGAGTGCTAACAGCCTTACTTATGACAAAAGTATGGCACACCTGAAGCCATCTTGATTGGAATAAACTGGTAACACTTAAAACATTTAATTTAAAAAGGAACAAAATGATGGGGTTCATTTTGTCATAAAAATTATGGGTAGTGCTGTAGAAAGAAAAATTAGGACATGTTTCAAGTGTGATCTCAAATATCTTCCTGTTATATTTCAACAGGAGCAGCCTGCCAGTTGATGCCTTTGTGTTCTACTGCAGCTTCCCAGAGTGTTCTAAAGAACAACTAGAGCGCTAACAGCCTTACTTATGACAAAAGTATGGCACACCGGAAGCCATCTTGATTGGAATAAACCGTTAATACTTAAAACATTTAATTTAAAAAGGAACAAAATGAGGGGGTTCTTTTTTAAATAGAAATTATGGTTAGTGCTGCAGAAAGAAAAATGAGGGCATGTTTTAAGTGAGATCTCAAATCCTCTTCTATTTCATTAGAAAATTCTGACATGCAGACTGAAACAATCACTTTCAATACCAGCAGCAGACTTCCAGTTAACTCCCTGGTGAGCAGTAGCTTTAGTACAGTGATCTAATGAGCAACTAGAGTGCTAACATTCTGAATTTATGGCAAATGTGAGACACATCTGAATGCCTTCTTGATGGAATCAAAGTAAAAACTGAAAGCATTTCCTACTGAGGAGACTGCAGTAAATGAGGAAATTAGGAAACTTCATAACAAAGAAGTCTTCCAAGATGGCCACCAGAGAAAAAAGAGCCCAAATGTAGCACAAATATTACCCAGATGTAGCCCACATATAGCCCAATGACAAAAGTGTGCAAAACACTTTTATTTTTAGTTTTTTGTAGTTTTATGTAGTGCAGACTGGTCAGGTATTGAGCGTTGCATCTTAAAACATGACCCCTACACTACAAAAACACTACTGCACTACTCTAAACCCTAAAACACCACCCCAGCACGACTCCCTACACTACACAAGCACCACTGCACTATCCTAAACCCTAAAACACTACCCCCAGCATGACCCCCTACACTACACAAACACCACTGCACTACCCTAAACCCTAAAACACTACCCCCAGCACGATCCCCTACACTACCCAAACACCACTGCACTAACCTAAATCCTAAAACACTACCCCCAGCACGACCCCTACACTACCCAAACACCACTGCACTACCCTGAAAACACTGACCCCCTACACTACACAAACACCACTGCACTACCCTAAACCCTAAAACACTACCCCCAGCACGACCCCCTACACTACACAAACACCACTGCACTACCCTAAACCCTAAAACACTACCCCCAGCACGACCCCCTACACTGCCCGAACACCACTGCACTGCCCTAAACCCTGAAACACCAGCCCCAGCACGACCCCCTACACTGCCCGAACACCACTGCACTGCCCTAAACCCTGAAACACCACCCCAGCACGACCCCTACACTGCCCGAACACCACTGCACTGCCCTAAACCCTGAAACACCACCCCTGCAAGACCCCCTACACTGCCCGAACACCACTGCACTGCCCTAAACCCTGAAACACTATCCCCAGCAAGACCCCCTACACTGCCCGAACACCACTGCACTGCCCTAAACCCTGAAACACCACCCCCAGCAAGACCCCCTACACTGCCCGAACACCACTGCACTGCCCTAAACCCTGAAACACCACCCCCAGCACGACCCCCTACACTGCCCGAACACCACTGCACTGCCCTAAACCCTGAAACACCACCCCCAGCACGACCCCCTACACTGCCCGAACACCACTGCACTGCCCTAAACCCTGAAACACCACCCCCAGCACGACCCCCTACACTGCCCGAACACCACTGCACTGCCCTAAACCCTGAAACACCAGCCCCAGCACGACCCCCTACACTGCCCGAACACCACTGCACTGCCCTAAACCCTGAAACACCACCCCCAGCACGACCCCCTACACTGCCCGAACACCACTGCACTGCCCTAAACCCTGAAACACCAGCCCCAGCATGACCCCCTACACTGCCCGAACACCACTGCACTGCCCTAAACCCTGAAACACCACCCCCAGCACGACCCCCTACACTGCCCGAACACCACTGCACTGCCCTAAACCCTGAAACACCAGCCCCAGCACGACCCCCTACACTGCCCGAACACCACTGCACTGCCCTAAACCCTGAAACACCAGCCCCAGCACGACCCCCTACACTGCCCGAACACCACTGCACTGCCCTAAACCCCTGAAACACCACCCCCTGCACGACCCCCTACACTGCCCGAACACCACTGCACTGCCCTAAACCCTGAAACACCACCCCCAGCACGACACCCTACACTGCCCGAACACCACTGCACTGCCCTAAACCCTGAAACACCATCCCCCTGCACGACCCCCTACACTGCCCGAACACTACTGCACTGCCCTAAACCCTGAAACACCATCCCCAGCACGACCCCCTACACTGCACGAACACCACTGCACTGCCCTAAACCCTGAAACACTACCCCCAGCAAGACCCCCTACACTGCCCGAACACCACTGCACTGCCCTAAACCCTGAAACACCACCCCCAGCACGACCCCCTACACTGCCCGAACACCATTGCACTGCCCTAAACCCTGAAACACCACCCCCTGCACGACCCCCTACACTGCCCGAACACTACTGCACTGCCCTAAACCCTGAAACACCGCCCCCAGCATGACCCCCTACACTGCACGAACACCACTGCACTGCCCTAAACCCTGAAACACCAGCCCCAGCAAGACCCCTACACTGCCCGAACACCACTGCACTGCCCTAAACCCTGAAACATCACCCCCAGCAAGACCCCCTACACTGCCCGAACACCACTGCACTGCCCTAAACCCTGAAACACCACCCCCAGCAAGACCCCCTACACTGCCCGAACACCACTGCAGTGCCCTAAACCCTGAAACACCACCCCCAGCACGACCCCCTACACTGCCCGAACACCACTGCTCTGCCCTAAACCCTGAAACACCAGCCCCAGCACGACCCCCTACACTGCCCGAACACCACTGCACTGCCCTAAACCCTGAAACACCACCCCCAGCACGACCCCCCTACACTGCCCGAACACCACTGCACTGCCCTAAACCCTGAAACACCACCCCCAGCACGACCGCCTACACTGCCTGAACACCACTGCACTGCCCTAAACCCTGAAACACCAGCCCCAGCACGACCCCCTACACTGCCCGAACACCACTGCACTGCCCTAAACCCTCAAACACCAGCCCCAGCACGACCCCCTACACTGCCCGAACACCACTGCACTACCCTAAACCCTGAAACACCAGCCCCAGCAAGACCCCCTACACTGCCCGAACACCACTGCACTGCCCTAAACGCTGAAACACCAGCCCCAGCACGACCCCCTACACTGCGCGAACACCACTGCACTGCCCTAAACCCTGAAACACCACCCCCAGCAAGACCCCCTACACTGCCCGAACACCACTGCACTGCCTAAACCCTGAAACACCAGCCCCAGCAAGACCACCTACACTGCCCGAACACCACTGCACTGCCCTAAACCCTGAAACACCACCCCCAGCACGACACCCTACACTGCCCGAACACCACTGCACTGCCCTAAACCCTGAAACACCACCCCCAGCACGACCCCTACACTGCCCGAACACCACTGCACTGCCCTAAACCCTGAAACACCACCCCTGCACGACCCCCTACACTGCCCGAACACCACTGCACTGCCCTAAACCCTGAAACACCACCCCCAGCACGACCCCCTACACTGCCCGAACACCACTGCACTGCCCTAAACCCTGACTCACCACCCCCTGCACGACCCCCTACACTGCCCGAACACCACTACACTGCCCTAAACCCAGAAACACCACCCCCAGCACGACCCCCTACACTGCCCAAACACCACTGCACTGCCCTAAACCCTGAAACACCACCCCCAGCACGACCCCCTACACTGCCCGAACACCACTGCACTGCCCTAAACCCTGAAACACCAGCCCCAGCACGACCCCCTACACTGCCCGAACACCACTGCACTGCCCTAAACCCTGAAACACCACCCCCAGCACGACCCCCTACACTGCCCGAACACCACTGCCTCCCTAAACCCTGAAACACCACCCCCAGCAAGACCCCCTACACTGCCCGAATACCACTGCACTGCCCTAAACCCTGAAACACCACCTCCAGCACAACCCCCTACACTGCCCGAACACCATTGCTCTGCCCTAAACCCTGAAACACCACCCCCAGCAAGACCCCCTACACTGCCCGAACACCACTGCACTGCCCTAAACCCTGAAACACCAGCCCCAGCACGACCCCCTACACTGCCTGAACACCATTGCACTGCCCTAAACCCTGAAACACCAGCCCCCAGCACGACCCCCTACACTGCCCGAACACCACTGCACTGCCCTAAACCCTGAAACACCACCCCAGCACGACCCCCTACACTGCCCGAACACCACTGCACTGCCCTAAACCCTGAAACACCACCCCCAGCACGACACCCTACACTGCCCGAACACCACTGCACTGCCCTAAACCCTGAAACACCATCCCCCAGCACGACCCCCTACACTGCCCGAACACCACTGCACTGCCCTAAACCCTGAAACACCATCCCCAGCACGACCCCCTACACTGCCCGAACACCACTGCACTGCCCTAAACCCTGAAACACTACCCCCAGCAAGACCCCCTACACTGCCCGAACACCACTGCACTGCCCTAAACCCTGAAACACCACCCCCAGCACGACCCCCTACACTGCCCGAACACCATTGCACTGCCCTAAACCCTGAAACACCACCCCTGCACGACCCCCTACACTGCCCGAACACTACTGCACTGCCCTAAACCCTGAAACACCGTCCCCAGCATGACCCCCTACACTGCACGAACACTACTGCACTGCCCTAAACCCTGAAACACCAGCCCCAGCAAGACCCCCTACACTGCCCGAACACCACTGCACTGCCCTAAACCCTGAAACATCACCCCCAGCAAGACCCCCTACACTGCCCGAACCACCACTGCCCTAAACCCTGAAACACCACCCCCAGCAAGACCCCCTACACTGCCCGACCAACACTGCAGTGCCCTAAACCCTAAAACACCACCCCCAGCACGACCCCCTACACTGCCCGAACACCACTGCTCTGCCCTAAACCCTGAAACACCAGCCCCAGCACGACCCCCTACACTGCCCGAACACCACTGCACTGCCCTAAACCCTGAAACACCACCCCCAGCACGACCCCCTACACTGCCCGAACACCACTGCACTGCCCTAAACCCTGAAACACCACCCCCAGCACGACCGCCTACACTGCCTGAAAACCACTGCACTGCCCTAAACCCTGAAACACCAGCCCCAGCACGACCCCCTACACTGCCCGAACACCACTGCACTGCCCTAAACCCTCAAACACCAGCCCCAGCACGACCCCCTACACTGCCCGAACACCACTGCACTACCCTAAACCCTGAAACACCAGCCCCAGCAAGACCCCCTACACTGCCCGAACACCACTGCACTGCCCTAAACCCTGAAACACCAGCCCCAGCAAGACCCCTACACTGCCCGAACACCACTGCACTGCCCTAAACCCTGAAACACCACCCCCAGCAAGACCCCCTACACTGCCCGAACACCACTGCGCTGCCATAAACGCTGAAACATCAGCCCCAGCAAGACCCCCTACACTGCGCGAACACCATTGCACTGCCCTAAACCCTGAAACACCACCCCCAGCACGACCCCTACACTGCCCGAACACCACTGCACTAATCCCGGAAACACCAGCCCCAGCAAGACCACCTACACTGCCCGAACACCACTGCACTGCCCAAAACCCTGAAACACCACCCCCAGCACGACACCCTACACTGCCCGAACACCACTGCACTGCCCTAAACCCTGAAACACCACCCCCAGCACGACCCCTACACTGCCCGAACACCACTGCACTGCCCTAAACCCTGAAACACCACCCCCTGCACGACCCCCTACACTGCCCGAACACCACTGCACTGCCCTAAACCCTAAAACTCTACCCCTAGCATGACCCCCTACACTGCCCGAACACCACTGCACTGCCCTAAACCCTGACTCACCACCCCCTGCACGACCCCCTACACTGCCCGAACACCACTACACTGCCCTAAACCCAGAAACACCACCCCCAGCACGACCCCCTACACTGCCCAAACACCACTGCACTGCCCTAAACCCTGAAACACCACCCCCAGCACGACCCCCTACACTGCCCGAACACCACTGCACTGCCCTAAACCCTGAAACACCAGCCCCTGCACGACCCCCTACACTGCCCGAACACCACTGCACTGCCCTAAACCCTGAAACACCACCCCCAGCACGACCCCCTACACTGCCTGAACACCACTGCCCTAAACCCTGAAACACCACCCCCAGCAAGACCCCCTACACTGCCCGAATACCACTGCACTGCCCTAAAGCCTGAAACACCACCTCCAACACAACCCCCTACACTGCCTGAACACCATTGCTCTGCCCTAAACCCTGAAACACTGCCCCCAGCAAGACCCCCTACACTGCCCGAACACCACTGCACTGCCCTAAACCCTGAAACATCACCCCCAGCAAGACCCCCTACACTGCCCGAACACCACTGCCCTAAACCCTGAAACACCACCCCCAGCACGACCCCCTACACTGCCCGAACACCACTGCACTGCCCTAAACCCTGAAACACCACCCCCAGCACGACCCCCTACACTGCCCGAACACCACTGCTCTGCCCAAAACACTGAAACACCAGCCCCAGCATGACCCCCTACACTGCCCGAACACCACTGCACTGCCCTAAACCCTGAAACACCAGCCCCAGCACGAACCCCTACACTGCCCGAACACCACTGCACTACCCTAAACCCAGAAACACCACCCCCAGCACGACCCCCTACACTGCCCGAGCACCACTGCCTGCACTGCCCTAAACCCTGAAACACCAGCCCCAGCACGACCGCCTACACTGCCTGAACACCACTGCACTGCCCTAAACCATGAAACACCATCCCCAGCACGACCCCCTACACTGCCCGAAACCACTGCACTGCCCTAAACCCTGAAACACCACCCCAGCACGACCCCCTACACTGCCCGAACACCACTGCACTGCCCTAAACCCTGAAACACCACCCCCCGCACGACCCCCTACACTGCCCGAACACCACTGCTCTGCCCTAAACCCTGAAACACCAGCCCCAGCATGACCCCCTACACTGCCCGAACACCACTGCACTGCCCTAAACCCTGAAACACTACCCCCAGCAAGACCCCCTACACTGCCCGAACACCACTGCACTGCCCTAAACCCTAAAACACCAGCCCCAGCACGACCCCCTGCACTGCCCGAACACCACTGCACTGCCCTGATCCCTGAAACACCGCCCCCAGCATGACCCCGTACACTGCACGAACACTACTGCACTGCCCTAAACCCTGAAACACCAGCCCCAGCAAGACCCCCTACACTGCCCGAACACCACTGCACTGCCCTAAACCCTGAAACACCACCCCCAGCAAGACCCCCTACACTGCCCGAACACCACTGCACTGCCCTAAACCCTGAAACACCACCCCCAGCAAGACCCCCTACACTGCCCGAACACCACTGCACTGCCCTAAACCCTGAAACACCACCCCCAGCAAGACCCCCTACACTGCCCGAACACCACTGCACTGCCCTAAACGCTGAAACATCAGCCCCAGCAAGACCCCCTACACTGCCCGAACACCACTGCACTGCCCTAAACCCTGAAACACCACCCCCAGCACGACCCCCTACACTGCCCGAACACCACTGCACTGCCCTAAACCCTGAAACACCAGCCCCAGCACGACCACCTACACTGCCCGAACACCACTGCACTGCCCTAAACCCTGAAACACCACCCCCAGCACGACCCCCTACACTGCCCGAACACCACTGCACTGCCCTAAACCCTGAAACACCACCCCCAGCACGACCCCTACACTGCCCGAACACCACTGCACTGCCCTAAACCCTGAAACACCACCCCCTGCACGACCCCCTACACTGCCCGAACACCACTGCACTGCCCTAAACCCTAAAACACCACCCCCAGCATGACCCCCTACACTGGCCGAACACCACTGCACTGCCCTAAACCCTGAAACACCACCCCCAGCACGACCCCCTACACTGCCCGAACACCACTGCACTGCCCTAAACCCTGAAACACCACCCCCAGCACGACCCCCTACACTGCCCAAACACCACTGCACTGCCCTAAACCCTGAAACACCACCCCCAGCACGACCCCCTACACTGCCCGAACACCACTGCACTGCCCTAAACCCTGAAACACCAGCCCCTGCACGACCCCCTACACTGCCCGAACACCACTGCACTGCCCTAAACCCTGAAACACCACCCCCAGCACGACCCCTACACTGCCCGAACACCACCTGCCCTAAACCCTGAAACACCACCCCCAGCAAGACCCCCTACACTGCCCGAACACCACTGCACTGCCCTAAAGCCTGAAACACCACCTCCAACACAACCCCCTACACTGCCTGAACACCATTGCTCTGCCCTAAACCCTGAAACACTGCCCCCAGCAAGACCCACTACACTGCCCGAACACCACTGCACTGCCCTAAACCCTGAAACACCACCCCCAGCACGACCCCCTACACTGCTTGAACACCACTGCACTGCCCTAAACCCTGAAACACCACCCCCAGCACGACCCCCTACACTGCCCGAACACCACTGCTCTGCCCTAAACACTGAAACACCAGCCCCAGCATGACCCCCTACACTGCCCGAACACCACTGCACTGCCCTAAACCCTGAAACACCAGCCCCAGCACGACCCCCTACACTGCCCGAACACCACTGCACTGCCCTAAACCCTGAAACACCACCCCCAGCACGACCCCCTACACTGCCCGAGCACCACTGCCTGCACTGCCCTAAACCCTGAAACACCAGCCCCAGCACGACCCCCTACACTGCCTGAACACTACTGCACTGCCCTAAACCCTGAAACACCATCCCCAGCACGACCCCCTACACTGCCCGAACACCACTGCACTGCCCTAAACCCTGAAACACCACCCCCAGCACGACCCCCTACACTGCCCGAACACCACTGCACTGCCCTAAACCCTGAAACACCACCCCCAGCACGACCCCCTACACTGCCCGAACACCACTGCTCTGCCCAAAACACTGAAACACCAGCCCCAGCATGACCCCCTACACTGCCCGAACACCACTGCACTGCCCTAAACCCTGAAACACCACCCCCAGCAAGACCCCTACACTGCCCGAACACCACTGCACTGCCCTAAACCCTGAAACACCAGCCCCAGCACGACCCCCTACACTGCCCGAACACCACTGCACTGCCCTAAACCCTGAAACACCAGCCCCAGCACGACCCCCTACACTGCCCGAACACCACTGCACTGCCCTAAACCCTGAAACACCACCCCTGCACGACCCCCTACACTGCCCGAACACTACTGCACTGCCCTAAACCCTGAAACACCACCCCCAGCATGACCCCCTACACTGCACGAACACTACTGCACTGCCCTAAACCTTGAAACACCAGCCCCAGCAAGACCCCCTACACTGCCCGAACACCACTGCACTGCCCTAAACCCTGAAACATCACCCCCAGCAAGACCCCCTACACTGCCCGAACACCACTGCCCTAAACCCTGAAACACCAGCCCCAGCAAGACCCCTACACTGCCCGAACAACACTGCAGTGCCCTAAACCCTAAAACAGCACCCCCAGCACGACCCCCTACACTGCCCGAACACCACTGCTCTGCCCAAAACCCTGAAACACCAGCCCCAGCACGACCCCCGTACACTGCCCGAACACCACTGCACTGCCCTAAACCCTGAAACACCACCCCCAGCACGACCCCCTACACTGCCCGAACACCACTGCACTGCCCTAAACCCTGAAACACCACCCCCAGCACGACCGCCTACACTGCCTGAAAACCACTGCACTGCCCTAAACCCTGAAACACCAGCCCCAGCACGACCCCTACACTGCCCGAACACCACTGCACTGCCCTAAACCCTCAAACACCAGCCCCAGCACGACCCCCTACACTGCCCGAACACCACTGCACTACCCTAAACCCTGAAACACCAGCCCCAGCAAGACCCCTACACTGCCCGAACACCACTGCACTGCCCTAAACCCTGAAACACCAGCCCCAGCAAGACCCCTACACTGCCCGAACACCACTGCACTGCCCTAAACCCTGAAACACCACCCCCAGCAAGACCCCCTACACTGCCCGAACACCACTGCGCTGCCCTAAACGCTGAAACATCAGCCCCAGCAAGACCCCCTACACTGCGCGAACACCATTGCACTGCCCTAAACCCTGAAACACCACCCCCAGCAAGACCCCCTACACTGCCCGAACACCACTGCACTAAACCCGGAAACACCAGCCCCAGCAAGACCACCTACACTGCCCGAACACCACTGCACTGCCCAAAACCCTGAAACACCACCCCCAGCACGACACCCTACACTGCCCGAACACCACTGCACTGCCCTAAACCCTGAAACACCACCCCCAGCACGACCCCTACACTGCCCGAACACCACTGCACTGCCCTAAACCCTGAAACACCACCCCCTGCACGACCCCCTACACTGCCCGAACACCACTGCACTGCCCTAAACCCTAAAACTCTACCCCAGCATGACCCCCTACACTGCCCGAACACCACTGCACTGCCCTAAACCCTGACTCACCACCCCCTGCACGACCCCCTACACTGCCCGAACACCACTACACTGCCCTAAACCCAGAAACACCACCCCCAGCACGACCCCCTACACTGCCCAAACACCACTGCACTGCCCTAAACCCTGAAACACCACCCCCAGCACGAGCCCCTACACTGCCCGAACACCACTGCACTGCCCTAAACCCTGAAACACCAGCCCCTGCACGACCCCCTACACTGCCCGAACACCACTGCACTGCCCTAAACCCTGAAACACCACCCCCAGCACGACCCCCTACACTGCCTGAACACCACTGCCCTAAACCCTGAAACACCACCCCCAGCAAGACCCCCTACACTGCCCGAATACCACTGCACTGCCCTAAAGCCTGAAACACCACCTCCAACACAACCCCCTACACTGCCTGAACACCATTGCTCTGCCCTAAACCCTGAAACACTGCCCCCAGCAAGACCCCCTACACTGCCCGAACACCACTGCACTGCCCTAAACCCTGAAACATCACCCCCAGCAAGACCCCCTACACTGCCCGAACACCACTGCCCAAAACCCTGAAACACCACCCCCAGCACGACCCGCTACACTGCTCGAACACCACTGCACTGCCCTAAACCCTGAAACACCACCCCCAGCACGACCCCCTACACTGCCCGAACACCACTGCTCTGCCCAAAACACTGAAACACCAGCCCCAGCATGACCCCCTACACTGCCCGAACACCACTGCACTGCCCTAAACCCTGAAACACCAGCCCCAGCACGAACCCCTACACTGCCCGAACACCACTGCACTGCCCTAAACCCTGAAACACCACCCCCAGCACGACCCCCTACACTGCCCGAACACCACTGCACTGCCCTAAACCCTGAAACACCACCCCCAGCACGACCCCCTACACTGCCCGAACACCACTGCTCTGCCCTAAACCACTGAAACACCAGCCCCAGCATGACCCCCTACACTGCCCGAACACCACTGCACTGCCCTAAACCCTGAAACACCAGCCCCAGCACGAACCCCTACACTGCCCGAACACCACTGCACTGCCCTAAACCCTGAAACACCACCCCCAGCACGACCCCCTACACTGCCCGAGCACCACTGCCTGCACTGCCCTAAACCATGAAACACCATCCCCAGCACGACCCCCTACACTGCCCGAACACCACTGCACTGCCCTAAACCCTGAAAAACTACCCCCAGCAAGACCCCCTACACTGCCCAAACACCACTGCACTGCCCTAAACCCTGAAACACCACCCCCAGCACGAGCCCCTACACTGCCCGAACACCACTGCACTGCCCTAAACCCTGAAACACCAGCCCCCAGCACGACCCCATACACTGCCCGAACACCACTGCACTGCCCTAAACCCTGAAACACCACCCCCAGCACGACCCCCTACACTGCCCGAACACCACTCACTGCCCTAAACCCTGAAACACCACCCCCAGCAAGACCCCCTACACTGCCCGAACACCACTGCACTGCCCTAAACCCTGAAACACCACCTCCAGCACAACCCCCTACACTGCCCGAACACCACTGCACTGCCCTAAACCCTGAAACACTGCCCCCAGCAAGACCCCCTACACTGCCCGAACACCACTGCACTGCCCTAAACCCTGAAACATCACCCCCAGCAAGACCCCCTACACTGCCCGAACACCACTGCCCTAAACCCTGAAACACCACCCCCAGCACGACCCGCTACACTGCCCGAACACCACTGCACTGCCCTAAACCCTGAAACACCACCCCCAGCACGACCCTCTACACTGCGCGAACACCACTGCTCTGCCCTAAACCCTGAAACACCAGCCCCAGCATGACCCCCTACACTGCCCGAACACCACTGCACTGCCCTAAACCCTGAAACACCAGCCCCAGCACGACCCCCTACACTGCCCGAACACCACTGCCCAAAACCCTGAAACACCACCCCCAGCACGACCCGCTACACTGCTCGAACACCACTGCACTGCCCTAAACCCTGAAACACCACCCCCAGCACGACCCCCTACACTGCCCGAACACCACTGCTCTGCCCAAAACACTGAAACACCAGCCCCAGCATGACCCCCTACACTGCCCGAACACCACTGCACTGCCCTAAACCCTGAAACACCAGCCCCAGCACGAACCCCTACACTGCCCGAACACCACTGCACTACCCTAAACCCAGAAACACCACCCCAGCACGACCCCCTACACTGCCCGAGCACCACTGCCTGCACTGCCCTAAACCCTGAAACACCATCCCCAGCACGACCCCCTACACTGCCCGAACACCACTGCACTGCCCTAAACCCTGAAACACCAGCCCCAGCAAGACCCCCTACACTGCCCGAACACCACTGCACTGCCCTAAACCCTGAAACACCAGCCCCAGCACGACCCCTACACTGCCCGAACACCACTGCGCTGCCCTAAACGCTGAAACATCAGCCCCAGCAAGACCCCCTACACTGCGCGAACACCATTGCACTGCCCTAAACCCTGAAACACCACCCCCAGCAAGACCCCCTACACTGCCCGAACACCACTGCACTAAACCCGGAAACACCAGCCCCAGCAAGACCACCTACACTGCCCGAACACCACTGCACTGCCCAAAACCCTGAAACACCACCCCCAGCACGACACCCTACACTGCCCGAACACCACTGCACTGCCCTAAACCCTGAAACACCACCCCCAGCACGACCCCTACACTGCCCGAACACCACTGCACTGCCCTAAACCCTGAAACACCACCCCCTGCACGACCCCCTACACTGCCCGAACACCACTGCACTGCCCTAAACCCTAAAACTCTACCCCCAGCATGACCCCCTACACTGCCCGAACACCACTGCACTGCCCTAAACCCTGACTCACCACCCCCTGCACGACCCCCTACACTGCCCGAACACCACTACACTGCCCTAAACCCAGAAACACCACCCCCAGCACGACCCCCTACACTGCCCAAACACCACTGCACTGCCCTAAACCCTGAAACACCACCCCCAGCACGAGCCCCTACACTGCCCGAACACCACTGCACTGCCCTAAACCCTGAAACACCAGCCCCTGCACGACCCCCTACACTGCCCGAACACCACTGCACTGCCCTAAACCCTGAAACACCACCCCCAGCACGACCCCCTACACTGCCTGAACACCACTGCCCTAAACCCTGAAACACCACCCCCAGCAAGACCCCCTACACTGCCCGAATACCACTGCACTGCCCTAAAGCCTGAAACACCACCTCCAACACAACCCCCTACACTGCCTGAACACCATTGCTCTGCCCTAAACCCTGAAACACTGCCCCCAGCAAGACCCCTACACTGCCCGAACACCACTGCACTGCCCTAAACCCTGAAACATCACCCCCAGCAAGACCCCCTACACTGCCCGAACACCACTGCCCTAAACCCTGAAACACCACCCCCAGCACGACCCCCTACACTGCTCCGAACACCACTGCACTGCCCTAAACCCTGAAACACCACCCCCAGCACGACCCCCTACACTGCCCGAACACCACTGCTCTGCCCAAAACACTGAAACACCAGCCCCAGCATGACCCCCTACACTGCCCGAACACCACTGCACTGCCCTAAACCCTGAAACACCAGCCCCAGCACGAACCCCTACACTGCCCGAACACCACTGCACTACCCTAAACCCAGAAACACCACCCCCAGCACGACCCCCTACACTGCCCGAGCACCACTGCCTGCACTGCCCTAAACCCTGAAACACCAGCCCCAGCACGACCCCCTACACTGCCTGAACACTACTGCACTGCCCTAAACCATGAAACACCATCCCCAGCACGACCCCCTACACTGCACGAACACCACTGCACTGCCCTAAACCATGAAAAACTACCCCCAGCAAGACCCCCTACACTGCCCGAACACCACTGCACTGCCCTAAACCCTAAAACACCAGCCCCAGCACGACCCCCTACACTGTCCGAACACCACTGCACTACCCTAAACTCATAAACACCACCCCCAGCACAACCCCCTACACTGCCTGAGCACCACAGCACTGCCCTAAACCGTGAAACACCAGCCCCAGCATGACCCCCTACACTGCCCGAACACCACTGCACTGCCCTAAACCCTGAAACACCAGCCCCAGCACGACCACCTACACTGCCCGAACACCACTGCACTGCCCTAAACCCTGAAACACCAGCCCCAGCATGACCCCCTACACTGCCCGAACACCACTGCACTGCCCTAAACCGTGAAACACTAGCCCCAGCACGACCCCCTACACTGCCAGAACACCATTGCACTGCCCTAAACCCTGAAACACCAGCCCCAGCACAACCCCCTACACTGCCCGAACACCACTGCACTGCCCTAAACCCTGAAACACCACCCCCTGCACGACCCCCTACACTGCCCGAACACCACTGCACTGCCCTAAACCCTGAAACACCACCCCCAGCACGACACCCTACACTGCCCGAACACCACTGCACTGCCTTAAACCCTGAAACATCACCCCCAGCAAGACCCCCTACACTGCCCGAACACCACTGCCCTAAACCCTGAAACACCACCCCCAGCAAGACCCCCTACATTGCCCGAACACCACTGCACTGCCCTAAACCCTGAAACACCACCCCCTGCATGACCCACTACACTGCCCGAACACCACTGCACTGCCCTAAACCCTGAAACACCATTCCCCCTGCACGACCCCCTACTCTGCCCGAACACTACTGCACTGGCCTAAACCCTGAAACACCATCCCCAGCACGACCCCCTACACTGCACGAACACCCCTGCACTGCCCTAAACCCTGAAACACTACCCCCAGCAAGACCCCTACACTGCCCGAACACCACTGCACTGCCCTAAACCCTGAAACATCACCCCCAGCAAGACCCCCTACACTGCCCGAACACCACTGCCCTAAACCCTGAAACACCACCCCCAGCAAGACCCCCTACACTGCCCGAACACCACTGCACTGCCCTAAACCATGAAACACCAGCCCCAGCACGACCCCCTACATTGCCCGAACACCACTGCACTGCCCTAAACCCTGAAACACCACCCCCTGCATGACCCACTACACTGCCCGAACACCACTGCACTGCCCTAAACCCTGAAACACCACCCCCTACACGACCCCCTACACTGCCCGAACACCACTGCACTGCCCTAAACCCTGAAACACCGCCCCCAGCATGACCCCTACACTGCACGAACACTACTGCACTGCCCTAAACCCTGAAACACTACCCCCAGCAAGACCCCTACACTGCCCGAACACCACTGCACTGCCCTAAACCCTGAAACATCACCCCCAGCAAGACCCCCTACACTGCCCGAACACCACTGCCCTAAACCCTGAAACACCAATCCCAGCAAGACCCCCTACACTGCCCGAACAACACTGCAGTGCCCTAAACCCTAAAACACCACCCCCAGCACGACCCCCTACACTGCCCGAACACCACTGCTCTGCCCAAAACCCTGAAACACCAGCCCCAGCACGACCCCCTACACTGCCCGAACACCACTGCACTGCCCTAAACCCTGAAACACCACCCCCAGCACGACCCCCTACACTGCCCGAACACCACTGCACTGCCCTAAACCCTGAAACACCAGCCCCAGCACGACCGCCTACACTGCCTGAAAACCACTGCACTGCCCTAAACCCTGAAACACCAGCCCCAGCACGACCCCCTACACTGCCCGAACACCACTGCACTGCCCTAAACCCTCAAACACCAGCCCCAGCACGACCCCCTACACTGCCCGAACACCACTGCACTACCCTAAACCCTGAAACACCAGCCCCAGCAAGACCCCCTACACTGCCCGAACACCACTGCACTGCCCTAAACCCTGAAACACCACCCCCAGCAAGACCCCCTACACTGCCCGAACACCACTGCGCTGCCCTAAACGCTGAAACATCAGCCCCAGCAAGACCCCCTACACTGCGCGAACACCATTGCACTGCCCTAAACACTGAAACACCACCCCCAGCAAGACCCCCTACACTGCCCGAACACCACTGCACTAAACCCGGAAACACCAGCCCCAGCAAGACCACCTACACTGCCCGAACACCACTGCACTGCCCAAAACCCTGAAACACCACCCCCAGCACGACACCCTACACTGCCCGAACACCACTGCACTGCCCTAAACCCTGAAACACCACCCCCAGCACGACCCCTACACTGCCCGAGCACCACTGCACTGCCCTAAACCCTGAAACACCACCCCCTGCACGACCCCCTATACTGCCCGAACACCACTGCACTGCCCTAAACCCTAAAACTCTACCCCCAGCATGACCCCCTACACTGCCCGAACACCACTGCACTGCCCTAAACCCTGACTCACCACCCCCTGCACGACCCCCTACACTGCCCGAACACCACTACACTGCCCTAAACCCAGAAACACCACCCCCAGCACGACCCCCTACACTGCCCAAACACCACTGCACTGCCCTAAACCCTGAAACACCACCCCCAGCACGACCCCCTACACTGCCCGAACACCACTGCACTGCCCTAAACCCTGAAACACCAGCCCCTGCACGACCCCCTACACTGCCCGAACACCATTGCACTGCCCTAAACCCTGAAACACCACCCCCAGCACGACCCCCTACACTGCCTGAACACCACTGCCCTAAACCCTGAAACACCACCCCCAGCAAGACCCCCTACACTGCCCGAACACCACTGCACTACCCTAAAGCCTGAAACACCACCTCCAACACAACCCCCTACACTGCCTGAACACCATTGCTCTGCCCTAAACCCTGAAACACTGCCCCCAGCAAGACCCCCTACACTGCCCGAACACCACTGCACTGCCCTAAACCCTGAAACATCACCCCCAGCAAGACCCCCTACACTGCCCGAACACCACTGCACTGCCCTAAACCCTGAAACATCACCCCCAGCAAGACCCCCTACACTGCCTGAACACCACTGCACTGCCCTAAACCCTGAAACACCATCCCCAGCACAACCCCCTACACTGCCCGAACACCACTGCACTGCCCTAAACCCTGAAACACCACCCCGTGCATGACCCCCTACACTGCCCGAACACCACTGCACTGCCCTAAACCCTGAAACACCAGCCCCAGCACGACCCCCTACACTGCCCGAACACCACTGCACTGCCCTAAACCCTGAAACACAACCCCCAGCACGACCCCCTACACTACCCGAACACCACTGCACTACCCTAAACCCTAAAATACTCCCCCAGCACGACCCCCTACACTACCCGAACACAACTGCACTGCCCTAAACCCTCAAACACTCCCCCAGCACGACCCCTACACTACCCGAACACCACTGCACTGCCCTAAACCCTAAAACACTCCCCAGCACAACCCCTACACTGCCCGAACACCACTGCACTGCCCTAAACCCTAAAACACTCCCCCAGCATGACCCCCTACACTACCCAAACACCACTGCACTGCCCTAAACCCTAAAACACTCCCCCCAGCATGACCCCCTGCACGACCCAAACACCACTGCACTGCCCTAAACCCTGAAACACCACCCCCAGCAAGACCCCCTACACTGCCCGAACACCACTGCACTGCCCTAAACCCTGAAACACCACCCCCAGCACGACCCCCTACACTGCCCGAACACCACTGCACTACCCTAAACCCTAAAACACGACCTCCTACACTACACAAAGACCACTGCACTACCCTAAACCCTAAAACACTACCCCCAGCACGACCCCCTACACTACACAAACACCACTGCACTACCCTAAACCCTAAAACCCTACCCCCTACACTACACAAACACCACTGCACTACCCTAAACCCTAAAACAATACCCCCAGCACGAACCCCTACACTACCCAAACACCACTGCTCTACCCTAAACCCTAAAACACTACCCCCAGCAGTACCCCTACACTACCCAAACACCATTGCACTACCCTAAACCCTAAAACACTACCCCCAGCAGTACCCCCTACACTACCCAAACACCACTGCACTACCCTAAACCCTAAACCACTACCCCCAGCACGACCCCCTACACTACCCAAACACCACTGCACTACCCTAAACCCTAAAACACTACCCCAGCACAACCCCCTACACTACCCAAACACCACTGTAATACCCTAAACCCTAAAACACTCCCCCAGCACGACTCCCTACACTATCCAAACACCACTGTACTACCCTAAACCCTAAATCTACCCCCAGCATGACCCCCTACACTACACAAACACCACTGCACTACCCTAAACCCTAAAACACTACCCCCAGCACGACCCCCTTCACTACCTAAACACAACTACACAATTTGTTACAGGCGTTGCAACGCAGGCCTGTGGTGCTTACTGGAAGTACTTGGTGGGCTAGTTGGGCCCCAGGGACCCTCAGGATTCAAGGTGACCTAATCCCCCAACTTAAAACGCGCCACGGGCGCGTTTGCACAGTGGTGAAGGGAGGGGGCGGGGCCTCAGGTGACATGTGCGCAAACAGGCCCTCTGAATCCTGAGGGACCCTGGGGCCAACCAGCCCACCAGGTACCTTCAGTAAGCACAACAGAGTTGCGTTGCAGAGAGGTGAAAAAGGTGCGTGGCCTCGGAACGCCTCTCTGCAACTCAGCTCTGTGGTCCTAACTGTAGGTACCTGGGGGCTAGTTGGGCCCCAGGGACCCTCAGGATTCAAGGGGACTTAATCCCGCAACTTAAAACGCGCCACGGGGCGCGTTTGCACACGCGTTTTAAGAGGTAGTTTTAATCCCCCTGCCATATTATGTACTAGGGACTTACAGAGGAGGTCATGCTAATCACAGGGGTACCCCAACGCATAGTGTTCCCTAGTGTATGTAGGTGTTTTCACTGTATTCTAAGTGTCTTTTAGCATAGCACTGACTCTGGTTAGTCAGAATCAGTTACCACCAGTACCCGTCTGAAAAAGTTGTGGGCACAGGATGATTTTGCAACATGGCCTCTTTCTGCTCCTCTGTTGGTTCTTTCTGCACATCTTTTGCTTCTTCCTGCACTTTTCTTCGTCTTTGTGGACTTCTGTTGCTTCTTTCTGCATTTCTTTTGCTTCTTTCTGCGCGTTTTTTCTTCTTTCTTCACATGAACTACCTCTGTAGGCATAGTTAGAAACTAGCATTTAAAAAACCTTTGAAATTCACTTAAAAAATCATAGGTTTCAGGCACGTTATAGTTAGAAATTAGCATTTAAAAAACCTTTGAAATTCACTGAAAAAACCATAGGTTTCAGACACGTTATAGTTAGAAATTAGCATTTAAAAAACCTTTGAAATTCACTGAAAAAACCATAGGTTTTAGGGACAGTTATAGTTAGTTGGACATTTCACTCGTACAAAACCATAGAAATTCCCCGTTATAGTTAGTTCAGCTAACTATAACTCGCGCCCCGCAATGCACTGCTGATGACGTCACATATTACATCACTCATGACATGGTCAGTGACATCACTGATGACATCTCAAATGACATCACTGATGACATCTTCCATGTGATAATTTCATGCATCTTCTCACACCCTAATATAGCTTTTGATACACCCACTCTAAATTACAGACTGCCATTCTCAAAACCATACACACTCCAATACCAATAACTACATACCCACTCACTGATTCTTAGGTCTACACACACACACATCTACTCACTCACCCGTACAGTCACTCATACTTACAGTCACTCAGTACAGGACTATCATATGCACTCATACACCTATATAAACACTCACACACCACCACTCATCCATAGAGGTACTCACACACCTAGTCAGTCATGCAAAAAATTAATCACACACCCATTTACTCACCTATACAGTTATACACACACCAGCTCACTTACTCATACAAATACTAGCACATTCTTACGCTCTTATACAATAACTGATACAAGCACACACGCATCCATACAGCCACTCTCACAATCACACACTCTCACTTATAGCCATTTAAATACTCTAACACACATATATACTGCCTTTTACATATGTAGTTACTCGCACATGTACCACTGAGATATACATTCACTCACTAACACACCCATACACACACTCACCCACCCAAGCAGTCCATCACAGATGCACTCTTGAAATCATGCACCCAGTGAATCACCCACTCACACATCTATGTACAGAGTCACACACACCCCACCCACACAAACACTCAGGCAGCCATACAGATACTCAGAGAACCAATCAATAACCCATATAGACACTCATGTAGCTATTCGCAAATCCATGCATCCACTTACACACCAACAAACAGACGGATACAGACATTCACACAGTTTAGTCACTAACCCATGCATTCAGTAAGATACGTTTAATCACTCACTTGTAGAGTCAGTCACGCACGTACTAAATCATCCATTCAGACACTTAAACACCCACTCATTCTTCAATACGCCTTTCCCTATATATATTAAACATATTTAAACTTTACAGAAACACACAGTCACTGGATGATGTCATCAGTGATTTCATTTGAGATGTCATCAGTGATGTCATCAGTGATGTCACTGACCATGTCATGAGTGATGTAATATGTGACGTCATCAGCAGTGCATTGAGGGGCGCGAGTTATAGTTAGCTGAACTAACTATAACGGGGGAATTTCTATGGTTTTGTACGAGTGAAATGTCCAACTAACTATAACTGTCCCTAAAACCTATGGTTTTTTCAGTGAATATATATATATATATATATTGTAATTCAATAGTGAAGCAATTGTAGATAGATAGTTATGAAAAAAGATGTACTTATTTATGCCGTCACTTATATACATGTTAAATACATAGAATAATCTAATTATCTGTAATATGTACATTTGTTTCGCAGAACTAATGAATATCTGTACATTTTTTTATTTTTTTATTAAAATCATAATTATTCTACATGTTTATACAAAGCAATACACTTATATAGGTATATATCTATAGCACAATTAAATGCTTATATACAGAGGAATCTGTTGTATATTTCTGTTTGTGTATGGTGCTTATGTGAGGAAGAGCCAATTCTTGAGTAGTTTTCTGAAGATAAGGTGGTTGTCCGTGGATGTTATTTTGGGGGTAAAGAGTTCCATAGTTTGGCTGCTTGAACAGAGCAGGATGTGCCTCCCATGGTTTTTTTCTTGTATCTTGGGATTTTGAGGTGAGGTGCCACTCTAGAGCGGAGGTTCCTTTGTTGAATGTGTTTAGTGTTTTTATTCCTGATGAAGAGCGGCCCTCTTCCATGTATCGCTTTGTGGATGATACAAAGCAGCTTGAACGTGGATCTTCTGGCAACCGGTAACCAATGCAGGGGAGATGTGGTCTTGTGGTTTTATATGGAAGAGTAGTCTGGCAGCCGTGTTCTGAATCCGTTGTAGTCTTTTCATGATTGTTAAAGCATAAGCATGTCCTCTACACAGCCAGCACTGCTCTGCTGCCCGCCGGCTGTAATACATGTTGTACACTGCTGTACCCCATCTCCCATATATTTCTTTTTTTTATTTTTCAGTTTTACAATAGCACGAACTCGACCAGAAGGTATTGGAGCACTTTACATGAGCAATGAGCAGCAGTTACATTACACAAGGACATATTCATTGTTGGTAGGCACAGGAGGATGAAGTGATTTGCCCAGAATCACAGGATGTTGAGCCGAGGCCGAGACTCAAACCTGGTTCCAGAGCTCCAAAGTCGGCAGCGCTGGCTGTTCTGTTCAGACACCTAACACAGCTTGACCTGTGCCTATTTGCCCACTGCCTCACTCTGACGTACACTAGGGTTACCATAAGACCCCATGGCACAAGAACACCCTCCTTCCAACCATAAGATGACATTTATCACATCACTGCATTCAAGGAATTGGCGCTTGGTTCGCCTCATTTGAATCAATTGCAATATCGCCCCTGAAAGCAGTGATTTGTAAAAGTAAAGCCAGGAACTGGAAAGAGTGTGTCCTCGTGACATAGAGTCATGTATAAACAACAGCCACCTAACAAAGCCCAATGTTGTCACCATGCCCACTGTAGATAGTACGAACTCCGCAGCACCTACACCTCTTTTTTCACAGCCCCAGTGCATCTCCCAAGTACATCTATGTACAGGCATGCCGACAGGCCTGTACTCATGTATACTCTGACCCCTCCCACCGTGTGTATGTGCCCTCCATTCTGATACGAGGCATGGTTGTGCCAGACCCCTGTACATGGCCTCTCTACAAATGCTTTGCCCAGCTGTGCTCAGTGGCCCCCTCATCAGGGCTGTCATCTATCATTAGTGCAGCAGGTGCGATGGCACCCGGGGTGCACGAGCGGCCCACTACGCTCCAGTTATGGCTGTCATTTACTTCCGGAGCGGCAGAGGGCCTATTTCCCTTGCTCGCACTGGGGCCCTTGGCGCACTTGCTGTGCCACCGTCAGTCGCCGTACCCCTTTGCCTCCCCACCCAGCCTTTCAGATCTTCCACCGCTGCTCCCCCCCCCCCCCCTCAAAGGTTAGCCTGAGCCTCAGAGGTGCCCTCCGTCTCCGGTGAGGTTGTGAGGGGCTGACAATGAGCACTTTTCAGGCTGACATCTCAATGAGCGCGGTTCGAGCCTCTCTCGGCGCTGCGGCCCATTCTTCCCCGGGCGGCTTTGTTTGTGGGGAGCGCGGGGTGACCCCCAGCGCCGGGGCGCCTTTCAGCGCACTGGGAATAGCCATTAGTGCCGGATTAGTGCCCCCCCAGTCCGGTGTCTGAGCCCCTCACCTCCCCATAATGAGGCAGGGCCTGCGAATGATGCCAAGCCTTTGTTCCCAGTGCCGCCCCTTAAAGCTGTCTGGGGCTCGAGAGGGGTGCACAATGGCGGCAAGGCCCGGGGACAGGGGGGATGTGTGCAAACAAAGCGGTGGGGGACCCCAAAGGCCCCTTCACCACCACCATGGCCCTGAGCATAATGCAGGCCTGACAAAGATGAACTTGTCAAAGACCCTTCCGGAGTATGTGCTCATAACGGGGAGAGCTGGAGGAGGCAGAAGGGGGCTGTTGAGTGAGATCTTTACACGCAGAAGAGAAAGAGTGAGGGGCTCTCCAGGGTCCGTTCCCACTATGGGGGATTTGAAGAAATCTGTACAGGAAAAAAAACCGTTTCATTGCAGGGTGAAAGGCCTGGCATCTGCTTCAGACCTCCAAGGAATCTCAGACGTCCCATAGCTCCCAGCAGGTCCCTTCTGTTGCCTCTGTCTGACCAGGAGGGCTGTGGAACGGGCATCGTAGGAGAAACTGTATCCCTCTAATTAATTATTTTTATTATTTGGTTTGTTTTATAGCACAAACCATGTAAGCTAGTGGGAATTTACCCAATTTACATAAAGCAACACCCACATGATTTATCATAATCACCACAGGCACCTATGGTGTGCTATTAAATACTGAATATGGGCAAGATTTGCCTACACATTGCATTTAATACACCTAAAACAGATCAGTTTACTAGATAGGCCTCAGTAAACTGGTCTACTGCAATACTCTGTTACTGGGCTTCCCACATCATTCCTTCTCCTCACTAGACAAGACACTAACCTTCACCACCAGAATCTTGTACCGTGTAGCTGGGCATAAGCCCACCTCATCATCATGTCGCCACCAAGCTGGTTGGCTCTGTGCTGAAAAGAAGCCATACGCCAGCTTCTGATGCTGTTGTCAAAGCTTTGAGGGTACTGCCCCCGACTACCACTCTAACATTCTACACCACTACACTGCAACGCAGAACCTAAGATCTTCTAACCATAATCCCTTAGTCTTACCCAAACCACCATGCGCCCCTTCTAGGTTCCGTACATTTTACCTTCTAGGTCCTCTTCACTGTAACTCTCTTCTACCAGACATTCACGCAAGTCCTTCCCTTTGAGACTTCATAAGAGCATTGAGATGTCATGCACTAAGGACACATGCAGAAAGAACAATTGATGGACAGAATGCTAAACAATGTCAAACACTCACCTCCAGTCAGAGATCTGGGCCTAAATCAATCATTTTTTTGCTCACCATGCCATTCCAATTTGGATCCAGCCGTATGCAAATCAGTCTTGACCCTGCTCCCCATGGGAACAGTCCAGCCCGAACTGCCAGGCCCGTTCCTCTCTGGACCGGAAACAAGCAACCTAGGACTGGTTTCAGGGTATCTCCCCTCATCAGCCAGGATAGCTTGACTCCGGTGGCATGGTGAGCACGGGACCCACGTCTGGGCATACCCGTCCCACTTGGGGTGACTAATGCAAAAATAACAAATTGATGGACGAAATGCTGAACAATGTCAAACATTCACCCCCAGTACAGAGATCTGGGCCTTTATCCATCATTTTTTTGCTCACCACAGTATTCCAGTTGGACCCAGCCGTATGCAAATCAGTCTTGACCCTGCTCCCCATGGGAACAGTCCAGTCCAAACTGCCAGGCCAGGTCCTCCCTGGACCTGAAAAAAGCATCTTAGCACCGATTTCGGGGTATCACCCCTCATCAGCCAGGATAGCTGGACTCCAGTGGCATGGCGAGCATGGGACCCAGGTCTGGGCATACCCGCCCCACTTGGGGTGACAAATACAAAAAGAACAATTGATGGACGGAATGCTGAACAATGTCAAACACTCATTCCCAGTCAAAGATCTGGGCCTAAATCCATCGTTGTTTTGCTCACCACGCCTTTCCAGGTTGGACCTAGCCATATGCAAATCAGTCTTGATCCTGCTCCCCATGGGAAAAACCCAGCCCGAACTGCCTGGCCTTGTCCCCCCTGGACTGGAAACAGCATCCTAGGACCGGTTTCGCAGTATAATCCCTCATCAGTCAGGATAGCTTGATTCCAGTGGCATGGCAAGCACAGGAACCATGTTTGGGCATACCAGTCCCACTTGGGGTGACAAATGCAAAAAGAACAATTGATGGGCAGAATGCAGTCAGAGATCTGGGCCTAAATCCATCGTGTTTTTGCTCACCATGCCATTCCAGTTTGGACCCAGCCATCAGTCTTCACCCTGCTCCCCATGGGAACAGTCCAGCCAGGACTGCCAGGCCAGGTCCTCCCTGGACCAGAAACAAACATCCTAGAACCGGTTTCAGAGTATCACCCCATCATCAGCCAGGATGTAGGATAGACATGATTACTGACCCACTCACCGAAAGTCGCTGCAAATATAAATGTTTTTCTGCTGTATGTCTCATTAGATTTAGATGTCTACCTACCAGGGTTGGCCGGTAAGTTTTGGAGGGAGGGGGGCGGACGGGACACACACACACGCACACATAACACTCACAAACATGCATTCACACACGCGCGCACACACAAACACATTCATTCACAACACTCTTTCCCAAACATTCATACATGCACGCACCAAACAATAATTTAAAAAGAAAACAAAACAAACACTTACCTGCAGCCAGCTCTGCGCTGCCTCGGCGGTTCTAGAAGGCTTGGGACTGCTGACTTCCCTCATTGGCTGAGGTCAGCCAATGAGGGAAGGCAGCAGTTCCAACGTCATCACAGATTGGGATGGGGTCAGTGAGACTACTGACCCCACCCCACTCTGTGGTGAAGTGTCACTGATTGACACTCGACCCTGGGCTCCAGGGCTTAAAACTGAAGCGCCCAGGTGCGAGGCAATACGTGACACTACCCCTCGTCAGTGAGGGGAGGGCCTCAGGAACCTTTGCTGAGCTGAGGAGGTCACGCCCACAGGAGCTGTGACTTCCTCAGCCCAGCAAAGTTCAGCTCAGGCAGCCAGGAGCTTGCGCATTTAATGCATGCCTGGCTCCTGGCTGCTTGACCTGAAAATGAACAGTGTCTGTCAGGCTGACCTTTGTTCAGCCTGACAGACACTGTTCGTGAGGGGCAAAAGGTGGAGGGGCGTGGCCCCTCTGCCCAAATGGACCGGCCACGCCTGCTACCTACATGTGTGTCTGTGTTGGCCAGTGCGACCAATGTAACTAGTGCAATTATTTTACCCAACAGTTACCTTTGATTTAATAACAGCTACCCTATCAAGTTCTTTTATGCCCCCCTCATTGTTTCTTCTGTATAGCATTTCTGATCTAAATGTTAAGGATGCAAAATAAATAAACATCAGGATACAGCTTCAAACAAGAAGTGTACAGGCTTGCCCAGGGGCTCAGCTATGGCTCTTAAACTTGACGCACTTTGTCGGTCAAGGCCCAGACCCTTCAAGGTTTGGATGGTCTGTGAAGTAACACAGTGGACAAATAATTTAGTGTATGAAGCGATGGAAGAGTGAATGAATGGTAGAATTATGTAAATGAATGAATAGTTGAGTCTGAAACCTTAGCTTGTAAGATCTAATTACACTAAGAGGAATGTCTGCACTCAAAAGCCTGAGTCTATATGACCTGTGTAACCTGAGGAATTGCTTTGCTATTAACTGTGGCGACTTGTAACATCTCTGTAACTCGAAAGATAGTTGTTCAGCATAAGCCTGTAAGATCAATCTATCTCTAACCAGAGGAATGACTCTGCTGTCAGAGTAGTGCGCAATTGCTGCGTAGGCCTGTACAATATGGCCAAACCAAGGTATAGCTTTACTGCATGAAGCTTTACACTGTAATAAGATTTGCTCAGCTTAAAAGATGTCTCTGCTTTGTCACCCTAACATCGTGCAACTTGGATGACAGGCCTGCTCCCTAAATTCACAATCTACGATATCTCTTTTGTCCTGAAATAACGCAAATACTTCCCTCTGCCCTGTCCCACGGCTATAAGTTCACTCTAAAAATCTGTTCAAGTGAATGCCAGTATATCTGAGTATATCTGCTTTATAAACCTTTTTTAAATTGCACTGCTGAGTTTGAATAATAATACACTCTCTTTATTTCTATGTGTATTAATAAAGTGCTAGTCAGATCAATGTAACCACAGTCTTTTTTTTTTTTTATAGAGTTTTATATAGCGCAACCTAGACCCGAAGATATCGGGTATCAGAGCGCCTTACATAGCACCAGTTTCGTTACACAAGGACACATTCATTTTTGTTAGGCAAGGTAAGATTAAGTGATTTGCCCAGAATCACAGGATGTTGAGCGTCGTTGCCGGGACTGGAACCAGCGTCGACGTCGCCCGCTCTAGCCGTAAGGCTACATCCTCAGTCAGCCTCATACAGAACTGCAACCAAGATGCCCTAATCAATAGCAGTTAAATACTGTGGTGTATGTTACTGAGACATCATTTCGGTGTTTTGGTTCGAGATTTAAACATCTCAGGCCGTATTTTATTCATAAAACACTAAACAAACAAACAGAAGTCAGAAAAAATCCACAGCAGTAATTTCAAAAACTTTTTACACACGAGTTTACATCCAGTCAGGTGTTTAACAGAGTCAGCTATACATCGAGTCTACTAGCCCCTCTGCCAAACAAGGAATTTGTTTTCAGTGAGATCATGGTTGACTCGCCCCCGGGTCCCCCTGCACTTTTGAGGATCTACTCACTAGGTGTAACTTCCCTGAGCATCTCTTACCAAGATGCTCCTCCTATGACCAATCTAGTGAATCTTTAAGCCCCATGCGGAAGGCCTGCTGGCCCCCAGACACCCCCTGCACCCAACATAGAGCCAGCCAGTGCTACCGGTCCATCCCTTTATCCCTTGGCACGGGCTGCACTCTCCAACCCTCAAAGGGCCAGTGTACCAAAAGCACCACTACACATATGTTGAGCTGGGCTGGGGCCGCAGAAGCAACCATCCCAACTCATTCACTGGCAGCTTCTCTACCGAATGCTGCACGCACACCCCCTTTGAGGTCCCACAGACAAAGTTATCATGAATGCATTTCTTAATGACCTGCTGGGGTGAACTGAAAATTCCTGCCAATTATGAACTCACCTCGCCCAAATACGACAAAAGGCAACTGAAAACTTAACCAAACCTGAAACAAAAGACAAGGTTAGAACAATAACAACATAACCCAACAAACCACATTACCTAAGGGTCGAGTCGGTCGGAGAAAGAAGGAGAGGTCGATCGCAGTTCTCCCCCCCGCGGCAAAGCGTTGGGCGATGAGCAGACAAGTGGTGAAGGCCGAAAAGGCCAAGCCCCAATCTCGACCACCTTAAAAAGGGGGTTGCGGGACCCGCCCCCGCCTGCGCTGCACCATAACACGAGACCCCCGATGACACCAAAGCCCCACGATAGCGGGCCATGCCCCTTGACCCGGGCGCCCTTAGGCCCACCACACCAGCAACACCTACCCCCTCCCGCCATGCCACACATAATGTACGGCTCCCCCCATTTGGGGCATGCCATTGACCAGTTTTAGGTTTAGGTTTATAATTTTCAGCATGCTCATAAAGTCTATAGTTACATAATTGTTTCTTGATAGAACTTAAATATACACAGATCCATTTCGTTTATACAATTCTGCACCTTCAGCATATACTGCAAAATTTTTGAGCAGTCATACTTGCCACATAATTCACAAACTGTTCTATGATGTTCAGATTTCAACTTAAAAATGTCAATTGTTCAAACCGATCATGTGTAACTAACCTAGTGTGGCCCTGCATGGCTTGATAAATCTAGAGTAGCACAATGCAGCGCAAAACGCTGCGTTGCGTTACTCTGTCCCAGGGAGGCGTTCCATGGGTGGAGTGTGGTTGTTCCAACTCATTCACCCATGGATTTTGGCGCATTCCCAAGTTTACCATTACTGGTAGATCTGGGAATGCATCAAAATGCTACGCCTTTCCAGGTGAGGCATAAAGAGGAGAAATATCTTTATATCTCTTTGTTTTTTCCTCTTTCTATGAGTGCTGCATTCTGCAGCACACATAGAGAGGGGAAAATGCCTCAGGGTATTGTTTCTTTACAAGAAGCTGTCCCTCCTTGAACATAAACAATCCTGCTTACAATGCAGGCACTCTTGCACCATCATGCAAGGGTGCCTGCATTGGTGCTAAACAGCACATTGTGCGCCAGTGGAAGGAAAAGTCAGAAATGTGCAGTATAATGTTAAATACGATGCATTCCTGCCCTTTCCCTTTCATTTAGAGCAGCACAGCAAGGTGGCTTGCTGTGCTGCATGAAATATTGATAAATCTGCCCCAAAGTTTATACTCAAAACCGAAGACCACTTTAAACATAACTTGGATGTGCAGAATAAAAGAGGTGCACCTTTTATTTATAGTGTGTTAATTTCGGCTTGTTTTCATCTATATGCAATATTGTATAATATATAGTGGATAATTTATTCCAGGAGTTAACAAAGATAGTGGTAGGAAAATGGTTTTCTGTACTTCTATGCAAGACAAAGGGGCCGATTCCGATTCGGGCCGGAAATCACTCCGACCGAGCCGGACCCAGAGAGATTTCCGACCGAATCGGACCCGTGCAGCCCGACCGAACGAGTACGATGCGTCCGTATGCTATCGGACTCGATTCGGTTGGACTCCCATTGAAGTCAATGGGAGCCTGTTGTACGACGCGTACACGGTCTCCCATTGACTCAATGGGTGCGAGGCGGACAAGGGCGCCCCCACAGCGTGTACGTGGCGAAGCGATTCGCCCCGTACACGCACAGGTAGGGGGACCCATGGGTCCCCCTGTGTGCGACTCGCGCGGCTACGCGTTCAGGGGGTCCGACACGGACCCCCGAAGTACGGCTCCGACAGCTCTTCTGAGCCGGAGTGTGCGGCTCGGTCGGACTGCTCGCGGCGCGCATCGTACTCACCCGGCCGGGAAACGTCTCCATTGCGCGGTGCGAGTCGAGTCCGAGCGAGTCGGTCGGTGCGGTTCGAGCCGGGAACGAGTCGGTCGGAGCGGTCGGGATGCCCGGACGAGTCGGTCGGCGATTTCGCATCGTACTCGCTCGTCCGGACGCGCGTACGGATCGGTCGGGAAACAGGGCTCCGAATCGGATCCGGTAAAGCCGAATCCGATTCGGAGCGCTACCGGCCGAGATCGGAATCGGCCCCAAAGTCTTACATGTTAGTGAATAACAATTTCAATAGAACCTGCTCAATGTGTACAGTTTTTTTCCTCAGGAAACATTTGTGTTTTTAATAACAACTGGATAAGGTATATATCAATGTGGGTCAAAATGTAAACACAGTTATATATTAGTGCCACATAATGAATGTATCATATAAATTGCATTCCCTTGTTTCATAATTTTGTCAGTCCAGACTTATAATTTGGTCCTCCATAGAAAAATAAATTAAACCTTACTTACCTTGCTGCCGGCCGCTGTTTCGTCTCGCCTCTGTCCTCTTCTGTTCCTGCCGGAAGCAGGAAGCACACACAGGCTCCCCTAAGCCAATCACAGCCCTGCTGTCACCATGACAGAAGTGTCGTGATTGGTTTGAGCGCCGTGGTTCAGCGCTCAGACGGGGGACTCTGAGTCTGTGCATGTTCTCTAGCCAGGCTGTAATATAGCCTGGCTGAAGAACATGTTAAGTGCGCATGACTGTTTGGCCGCCCACGACAGCCGGCCAAACCGTCATGCACAGTTAAGTGCCCCAACCACTCCTCCCCTGCTGGCTGTGACGACAGCACAGCCCCGCCCCTTAAACCTGCCTGACAATGGAAAAATTAAATGATAATAACATATTGTTATTATCATTTTATTTTTCCTTTTTCCACTGCTCAAATGGCAGTGAGGCGGCGCTCCTCCGCCTTAGCGCAGGAGCGGCCACTGGTCTGAACTCAAATATTTGAAAGTGCTTCATAGGCAATAATGAAGACAAAAAGAGTTTTTATTAAATAAAATATATGCCTAACATCACACAATTTAAGCAGGGAAGCCGCAATTTATCCAGGTTATCTGGTTTTATTTTGTACAAAGCAATGCCCAGACGTGGGTCACTTGCTCACTTTGCCACTGGATTCAAGATAGCCTGGCTGATGAGGGCTGTGAGCCCGAAACCGGTCCCAGGATGCTTGTTTCCGGTCCAGGGAAGACATGGCTTGGCAGTTCGGGCTGGACTGTTCCCATGAGACACAGGGTCAGACTGATTTGCATATGGCCAAGTCCGAACTGGGGTGGCGGAGTGAGCTAAAGAATGATGATGGATTAAACCCAGATCAGTTGACTGGGGGTGAGTGCTTGCAATGTCAACACTCCGTCCATCATCCCCTTTGGTTTTGCTTTGTTGGCCCTAAGTTGGCAGGGTATGCCCAGACGTGGGTCCCTTGCTCACTTTGCCACTGGATTCAAGATAGCCTGGCTGATGAGGGCTGTGAGCCCGAAACTGGTCCCAGGATGCTTGTTTCCGGTCCAGGGAAGACATGGCTTGGCAGTTCGGGCTGGATTGTTCCCATGAGGCACAGGGTCAGACTGATTTGCATATGGCCATGTCCGAACTGGGGTGGCGGAGTGAGCTAAAGAATGATGATGGATTAAACCCAGATCAGTTGACTGGGGGTGAGTGCTTGCAATGTCAACACTCCGTCCATCATCCCCTTTGGTTTTGCTTTGTTCGCCCTAAGTTGGCAGGGTATGCCCAGACGTGGGTCCCTTGCTCACTTTGCCCCTGGATTCAAGATAGCCTGGCTGATGAGGGCTGTGAGCCCGAAACCGGTCCCAGGACGCTTGTTTCCGGTCCAGGGAAGACATGGCTTGGCAGTTCGGGCTGGACTGTTCCCATGAGGCACAGGGTCACACTGATTTGCATATGGCCATGTCCGAACTGGTCTGGCGGAGTGAGCTAAAGAATGATGATGGATTAAACCCAGATCAGTTGACTGGGGGTGAGTGCTTGCAATGTCAACACTCCGTCCATCATCCCCTTTGGTTTTGCTTTGTTCGCCCTAAGTTGGCAGGGTATGCCCAGACGTGGGTCCCTTGCTCACTTTGCCACTGGATTCAAGATAGCCTGGCTGATGAGGGCTGTGAGCCCGAAACCGGTCCCAGGATGCTTGTTTCCGGTCCAGGGAAGACATGGCTTGGCAGTTCGGGCTGGACTGTTCCCATGAGGCACAGGGTCAGACTGATTTGCATATGGCCATGTCCGAACTGGGGTGGCGGAGTGAGCTAAAGAATGATGATGGATTAAACCCAGATCAGTTGACTGGGGGTGAGTGCTTGCAATGTCAACACTCCGTCCATCATCCCCTTTGGTTTTGCTTTGTTTGCCCTAAGTTGGCAGGGTATGCCCAGACGTGGGTCCCTTGCTCACTTTGCCACTGGATTCAAGATAGCCTGGCTGATGAGGGCTGTGAGCCCGAAACCGGCCCCAGGATGCTTGTTTCTGGTCCAGGGAAGACATGGCTTGGCAGTTCGGGCTGGACTGTTCCCATGAGGCACAGGGTCAGACTGATTTGCATATGGCCATGTCCGAACTGGGGTGGCGGAGTGAGCTAAAGAATGATGATGGATTAAACCCAGATCAGTTGACTGGGGGTGAGTGCTTGCAATGTCAACACTCCGTCCATCATCCCCTTTGGTTTTGCTTTGTTGGCCCTAAGTTGGTAGGGTATGCCCAGACGTGGGTCCCTTGCTCACTTTGCCACTGGATTCAAGATAGCCTGGCTGATGAGGGCTGTGAGCCCGAAACCGGTCCCAGGATGCTTGTTTCCGGTCCAGGGAAGACATGGCTTGGCAGTTCGGGCTGGACTGTTCCCATGAGGCACAGGGTCAGACTGATTTGCATATGGCCATGTCCGAACTGGGGTGGCGGAGTGAGCTAAAGAATGATGATGGATTAAACCCAGATCAGTTGACTGGGGGTGAGTGCTTGCAATGTCAACACTCCGTCCATCATCCCCTTTGGTTTTGCTTTGTTTGCCCTAAGTTGGCAGGGTATGCCCAGACGTGGGTCCCTTGCTCACTTTGCCACTGGATTCAAGATAGCCTGGCTGATGAGGGCTGTGAGCCCGAAACCGGCCCCAGGATGCTTGTTTCTGGTCCAGGGAAGACATGGCTTGGCAGTTCGGGCTGGACTGTTCCCATGAGGCACAGGGTCAGACTGATTTGCATATGGCCATGTCCGAACTGGGGTGGCGGAGTGAGCTAAAGAATGATGATGGATTAAACCCAGATCAGTTCACTGGGGGTGAGTGCTTGCAATGTCAACACTCCGTCCATCATCCCCTTTGGTTTTGCTTTGTTGGCCCTAAGTTGGTAGGGTATGCCCAGACGTGGGTCCCTTGCTCACTTTGCCACTGGATTCAAGATAGCCTGGCTGATGAGGGCTGTGAGCCCGAAACCGGTCCCAGGATGCTTGTTTCCGGTCCAGGGAAGACATGGCTTGGCAGTTCGGGCTGGACTGTTCCCATGAGGCACAGGGTCAGACTGATTTGCATATGGCCATGTCCGAACTGGGGTGGCGGAGTGAGCTAAAGAATGATGATGGATTAAACCCAGATCAGTTGACTGGGGGTGAGTGCTTGCAATGTCAACACTCCGTCCATCATCCCCTTTGGTTTTGCTTTGTTCGCCCTAAGTTGGCAGGGTATGCCCAGACGTGGGTCCCTTGCTCACTTTGCCACTGGATTCAAGATAGCCTGGCTGATGAGGGCTGTGAGCCCGAAACCGGTCCCAGGATGCTTGTTTCCTGTCCAGGGAAGACATTGCTTGGCAGTTCGGGCTGGACTGTTCCCATGAGGCACAGGGTCAGACTGATTTGCATATGGCCATGTCCGAACTGGGGTGGCGGAGTGAGCTAAAGAATGATGATGGATTAAACCCAGATCAGTTGACTGGGAGTGAGTGCTTGCAATGTCAACACTCCGTCCATCATCCCCTTTGGTTTTGCTTTATTTTGTACAAACCAGCCAGTAAATGGGTATCAGTCTTGCCTTATGTTAAGGTTTTGTTTTTACTTCTTTGTTCATTTTTCAGCAATTTTTTGTTAATATAGCGCGAACTTGACCATAAAGTACTGGAAGACACCAGTTACATTACATAAGGTCACATGCATTGTTTATAGGCATGGGGAGATTACGTGATTTGCTCAGAATCATAAGATGTTGATCCAATACAGAGATACCCACCGGGTTCCCCAGTTCCATAGTCTGCAGCTCTGACCATAACGCCATATCCTGGGCAGAATGAGGAAGGGAAGGGGAAGCCAGTAAGGCACATGGTCGCTCGGCTCGTAATGGACTTGCGGTACCAACACAACCTTGAGTTGAGCCAGAGCCTAGCTTCAGGCTCGTGTCTGACTAGAGCTTTCAGTGGCTCGCCCACCTCTACCTATATGATTCACATTGTTTCCATATATAAATGGTTACAAGGTTGCCAGAACAGTTTTGTAAGGATCCCTTGCACCGTACAGTGACAACCCTTCGCTTGACCGGAAACAAAAGCAAATTCAGGAGCTTAATTTCCTAAAATGAATTAAGTTGAATATAACTCCTCAACATCTATCATTCTGGTTGTTATCTATGTATGTGGCCCGATAACCCAGTCTGTCTTCTTTGTCCATTGAATTTCTATCACTTCTTAAGTCTAAATGTTTCAAACCAGAGGCCCCATTGTAAGTCGATGCCGAGTGTTCCATAAATCCCTGTGATTGCTCTCAAGGACACACGTAACAAAGCGTCGTTTCACAGGAAGCAGCTTGGAAAGAGTGTATGAAACTGCCTTAATGTATCACTTCTTGTACCACATGTACTTACTCTAGTAATGCTTGTCTGACTTACCATGTTGGTTAATAGTTTTTGCAGTCTATCGTGCCAATAAAAGATGAAACTACTCTGACCCAATTGTATTCACTTCCTCTACCCCTAGCACCCCCCCCTTTCCCTCATTCTTCCTTTAACTCCTCCTCACCAGCACTCACTCCCACACCATCTCCCTGCCCTCTGCCCCCCAGTACTGTTTGCATGAGGTGATCTGTGGCAGGAGCTTGAGACGAAACATGATGTTCCACTGTAAACAAAGTGGAGGAGAGCAGACCTTCCTTCCCTGGCCCTGTAGGGGGTCGGGGTCAGAGTCCTCCCGGGGTCTCGGAGGGGTACATGATATGAGGGGAATGAGAACATCGCTCCCCCATCCCCCCAAACAATCACTGTCGAAGCCTCGCCAGGAATGTGTTCTGCTGTGAAAGATTATGTGTTCCACTGAAGGACTTAGTTCGATTTTGTGGGAATGTCTTCTGCTGCACACTAGGAAGCAACACTTTGTTCCACTGTGAAAAAATGTACAGGCTTGTATTCTTTTGGGGAGGGCTCTGTTAAACTTTTGGGGTTGTGCCCCGCTGTGCTGTTGTGTAGAATTGTGTTTGCTATTCAGGATTGCGTTATGATATCCAGGAAGCGTAGTATTAAATTGTATTAAATTCCGCTACGTAAAAGGGTGTTCTATAGAGTCGCACTTGTCAACAGTGGTTTGTTGCAGGATTGGAGTTGTGAGGAAATGTGTCCTGTTACACAGCATTGTGTTCTGTTTTGTAGCGTTGCCCAATACTTTGTCTATCTGCTTAGGATCGTGTTATTTTTGTCTTACGATTTAAAAAAAAAAAAAACATTATATAGCGACCCAAAGTTATCGGAGCGCTTTACATGAGCACCAATTGCGATACAGTACACACATTCATTTTGTTAGGCACGGGGAGATTAAGTGATTTGCCCAGAATCACAGGATGTTGAGCGTCCCTGCCGACACTCGAACCCGGCTCCCCAGCTTCGAGGTCGACCGATCTAGTTGGGCCACATTCTCATTCCCAACCCTCATTTGTAGGGTTGTGCAGAATTATTTTCTTTGGCGTTGGGGTGTAATCTGGTGTGAAGGACTACGTTTGCTGAATATGTTTTGTGTAAATTGTGCTTTTGATTATAATATATTATTATGCTGTGTTTGGTTCTGCTTTGCAGGATGTGTTTTATTGTGTTGTGTGCAGTGTGAAAATGTATTGTGCTGTTGTAGTTACGAATTATCTACTTTTTGTGTTTGACTTGATAGTGTGCTGTGGAATTGCATTCTTCATACGGGTTGCATTCTGCTGTGCAGCATTATGTTCTATGTTTATAGTGTGTATGTCACGTGTTATGTTGTGTGAGGTTGCGTAATGCTGTGAATGCTTGCATTCTGTTGTGTCAAGCTGTACAGGCTTAAGTTCGGCTGTGTATACTTGTGCAGGATTGTGTTCTGCTGTGCAGAACTGTGCTGTGTACGACTGTTTTGCTTTGAACAGCTGTGCAGGATTGCCTGCTGTCTGTGATTGTGTTCAGTTGTGTTGGAATATATTGTGCTGGATAGCGGATTGTGTGCGCTTGTGTTCTGGTGTGGGGATTTGTGTTTTGTCTAGAATTGTGCCCTTCTGTGTGAGTCTTAAGGCCACGGAGTTCTGAGGTCAGTCGCCGCCCTGTAACGTTACCAAGGCCTCTGTAATGAGATAAGGCCCCCGCACCGAGACCAGGGCAGCTTTGGGAGGGGGTGATATATAAAGACAGGGTCCCTCGGCACCCCTGACCTCTGAACCACAGGAGGTTAGAGCCGCTAATCTCTTTGTTTTACGGAGATACTGCTGCTGACTGGAAACTCTCTGCCTTCTGCTCTTCCCAGCCCGCTCCTGACCCTTGACTGTGCAGGCGCCGGGAGCGCTGGAGGGATGCAAGCTGTTGGGGTCTCCATAGCAAGATGCAGCTGTGAGCTCCGCCCACAGCCTGCCTTTATCTACAGCTATGCGTCCACGCGCGCAGCAAACGCACGCGCCTTACCTACTACGTAGTATACGCATATACCAACATAACCAGAAATTATCTTTCGAACTGAATACCGTCCTTGTGATGCAAGCTGCAGTGCAGTCGTAAAACGACACAATAGCCCTATATTCTAAACGAGGCCTCCAGACTGGACAGAGAGGCCTCGTTCAGAATACCTGCCTGCTCTCCTCTGCTGGGCGCCCTCCCTGTAGGGATGGTATAAACATTGCGCTGTTCCAGAGCTGGGAATGGACGTTTTCCAAGATAAATATTGGTGGCACCAGGCTGGCTAGGCCGCAGATCGGCATGCGAGCCCGGGCACCCCTGACCACAGGCATCAGGATGGCCGAGTGAGTTGTACCGGATGCTGGAGCAGCAAGGCTTCAGCTCTCACTCAAGGACAGGCGTGGGTGGCACGCCTCTGCCCGTAGCAGGCACGCTGCTTGTGATGGGCCAGCAGTCACACTTTGCTGTTTTCCCGCTCTGCCCAACCACTGTCACTATGTGTCATCGGTAGTGAGTGGTCGTCAGTTGCTCTGGCGCATTGTCTCGCCACGTCTTCAATTCATTTTTGACATTCGAGTCCTGAGGCGTGTGCCTCGGTCTAAGCCGATCTTCTGCCAACCCCAACTACATCCCCCCCCACTAAGCCGCCGTAACCCCCCCCCCCCCATCTCTTCTTCCAGAGGTTATTTATTTATTTTATTTGAAAAGTTTTATAAAGCGCGAACAAGACCCAACCGGGTATCAGAGCGCTGTACAAAGAGGAAAACTGACGTTTACGTACAGAGACAATATAAATACATTTACAAAAAAAGCAAGTGAACAAACCGGTAACAGCCAACCTAGATGAGGCCGAGCAGTTTCAGCATCGACTTACTTCAAATACAAACGAGATACGTTATAAACCTCCAGTAGAAATGATTGTCAAGCACTAGTTTCAAGCATAAAGTGAAAGTAAATTGTTAAGCATACAATAAAACACCCAAGCACACCCAATAAGGCAACATGCGAGGAACCTGAGGCATAAAATGACTGAGGGCGCTAGGGGAGAGTAGGTAGAAGATGAACAGACAGTAAACAGCCCACCCAGATGAGGCCGAAACAGTGTCATCATCGCCTTACTTCAAAGACAGATGAGATACATATTAAACCCCAAGTAAAATGATTGTCAAGCATGAGTTACAAACATAAAGTGAAAGTAAATTGTCATATATTTCAACACAAAGTAAAGAAGCTTGTCTGAGATGTATGGTAATTGACTAGCAAATGACAAGGAGGCTATTGCTGATGCAGTTCTTCCAATAGTAGCCATTTGACCTGTTTTTTGAATGAGGCAGTCGAAGGGTTGGCTCTGATCTCCGTCGGTAAGGCATTCCAAATTCTTGGAGCCAGCCCTGAGAAGGTGCGATTGTAAGTTCTTTTTTTATTGAATTTCGCTGGTTTCAGTAGTAGGGTATTGGAGCTTCTTAAATTTCTTCTGGCTCCGGAAAGCTCAAGTTTTTTTGCCAGGTAAATGGGGCTATTGAAATGTATAGCTTTATGTGTCAGGCAGGCTATCTTGAAACTGATCCTAGCTTCAATGGGGAGCCAGTTAAGCTGGATTAAGTCAGGTGTGATATGATCATGCTTTCTTGAGCCAGTGATTAGTCTAGCAGAAGCGTTCAGAGTAGCTCTTAGCGGCGCTAACCTAGATTTAGGAAGACCAGCTAGGGTTACCAATCCATATTCTACTCGTGAGATAACTAAGGATTGGACTGCTGATTGCATGTCTTCGGGAGGTAGGAACGGTTTGATTTTCCTAAGAGTGTTGAGCTGATGGTTGGCACTCTTAATGGTTGCACTGATGTGACCTTGCATGTTTAGAAATTTGTCTAGGGTGACCCCTAGAGAACAGGCGGAGTCCACCAAATGCGGTGTGCAGTTGAGTGCTGAGATTTTTTGATCCAGTTATGCGTGGGAGCCTCGTGGTTGCGTGGGGAAATCAGGAGAAATTCCGTTTTGAGAGAATTAAGTAAAAGGTGGTTATGTGTTAGCCATTGTTGAGTTTTTTGAAGCGCTATATTAAGAGTTTTAATGTCATCTGGAGAGGAGATCTTCAAATACAGTTGAGTGTCATCCGCGTACATGTGGTACTGAATATTTGAATCATTTAGAATGGCAGTTAGAGTTTCCATGCATAGGTTGAAGAGTGTGGCGAAAGTGCAGAACCTTGAGGCACCCCAATAGAGACTGAAGTGCTGGCCGCCAAAGATTGGTTGACTTTGATTCTTTGTGTTCGGTTATGCAGGAAAGAGGAGAACTAATTAAGGACAGGGCCCGATAGCCCCATCCTGTATTGAAGAAGATTAATCAGGTTGTCATGTTTGATAGTGTCAAAAGCAGAGGACAAGTCCAGCAGGATTAGCAGACAGGGTGTATCTTGGTCCAGAGCTCTCAATGCATCATCAACAATGTGAGTTAGTGCTGTTTCTGTGCTATGACCTGATCTAAAGCCTGATTGATGTTGGTCTAGGAGCTGAAATTTCTCAATGTGGTCGCAGAGCTGTGTGTGAACAGATTTCTCGAGCAATTTCGCTAAAGACATGATGTTGGTGATCGGCCGGAAGTTACTGGGATCTGTTAGGTCTGCATTGGTTTTCTTGGGGATGGGTGTGACTTGCCCCATTTTAAGGCAGTCTGGAATCCTCCCCTGTAAGAGAGATTGTTGGATGATCCTGGACCAGAGAGGCAGAACTGCCAAGTTGAGGTCTTTGAGCAGTTTGGCGGGGAATGGGTCCTTGTAATGGTTGGAAGGTTTCAGAGAAGCCAGGGAAAGTGACAGCTCTTTCAAGTCAGGAGTTCGGAAGGTATTCCAGCAGGCATTGTTTTTGGGTGTGTAGTCTGTGAGGTAAAGCGGGGCACAAACTGCCGTGTGAGCAGGCAAACCCTCGGCACTCATAGGCAGCAAATTCTCAGCGGCCCGTTGTAGTTCCCGCTCAATATTTCTAGACTTTTCAGCGAAGTGCGCTGAGAAGTCCTCCTCACTGGGTCCAGCGATTTTGATTGCTGGCATTGGATTAGCCTGTTGTTTGATGATATCAAACAGTTTCCTGGGACGGTTTTTAGCGCTGTCAAGCTGATCTCTGAAATGTTCTGATTTAGCGCTGCGAATGTGTTTGTTGTAAGAACTTCTCATCTTTCTTAACTGTTCGAGGCTAGAAGTGGAGGGGGCATTTCTCCAACGTCTCTCAGAGAGCCTCAGATTGCGACGTTGGGCATTAAGGGTACCATTGAACCAAGGTTTGGATTGTTTGCAAGGAATCCTTTTAAGTAGCATCGGGGCTGCAGAGTCGAGAATATTAGACATAGTGTTGAAGTAATGATCCGTTAACTCCTCCAAATTATTCATGGTAGTTGGAGGTTCAAGCAGATTCTTGCTCAAGATGGAAAGGTTAGAGATGTTGATATCTCTCAGGTTACGAGACAATTGCTTGTTTTTGAGCGGTTGCCCTTGTCTAAGCAATACCTTCCCCTGAATGTGAAAGGTTGCATGTTTACAACCTGGGATGTGTTTCTTCAGACCTAACACACTGCAAGGTGTGGTGATCGGCACGGGGTGTGCCGGCACAGCGAACATGAAGGTAGGCCGCAGATGCAGAGCAGCAATAACGGGACATACTCACACTAGTAATACATTACGGGCCAAGACCCCAAGCGGTCATGCGCCCTTTTATTTTATACCTTTGGGCGTGCCCGCCCTCCGGGTGCCTGTACTAACAACAATGTATAGTGCGGGCCGGGTGGCTCCGTCACTACATCCCTCCTTTCGTTTAGATGGAATGTTGCATAGCGTCCTCCTTGACCTATTCGGGCACACAACACACAAAGTCTCGGAGTCTCTGGCTGGGAGTGGGGTTCGGCCGGAGACCATACCTCTGGCTCCGGGAGTTGTTGGTGTTCCCGGTTCCAGCCGTGCCTTCTGCAGTCAATGTGGGTTTCGTGACCACCGCTGGTTGTTCACCATCCGAGGGTACACACCCCTCCGGATTCCTTTGGGTGTCTTCGTCATTTCTCTCTGGAGCACTTGGTGATGTGACTTCTCCTACTTCTTCACTTCCGCCCACACTCTCGTTCTCCACTTTCTTGAACCAGGAGACGTTCCTTGCAACAGTGCGATGCCCACATCGAGCAGAAACCATGGTTCCCCGCACCTCCGTGACTTCCCACACCTCCGGCTAGTATGGAGTGCGATATTTCCACCCGGGATGTCGATCCTTCATTATGACAGTGTCCCCAACTCGTAAGTCCACCACTTGCGCTCTTCGCGCCTGACTCGCCTTCTGATTAGAGATCGCCCTCCGGGCCTGCGCATCCGCTGAATCAAGTTTTTTTGGACGCCAGGATGGGTCGGCGGGAATGGAATCCCTGGGGGCTCTCCGGAACAGCAGGTGTGACGGCGCACACCGCGTTGTGCAGTGAGGTGTCTGACGATACGCGCTCAGGAACTGATGCAGGCACTGTTCTGCATTCTCGCTGTAGGAGAGTAGGATCTGCTTCTTATAGTTACCCCCACTTTTTGCTGATGTTTCACTGTTTTCGACTTAGTCTGACTGGGATCCTGCTATTCAGGACCCCAGTCTATCTGCTTTCTCCTCTAAATTGATTGCATGTACTTTAGGTACACTCCAGATTGGATTCTGGGGTACCCTTATAAGTCCCTAGTATATGGTAATCTATGTACCCAGGGCATAGGTACCCCAGAGGCCTCCCAGGGGCTGCAGCATGTATTATACCACCACTGAGAGACCATTTAAAATGACACCACAGGTCTGATACTGCAGCCTGTGTAAGGTGGTGCATGCACCCCTTACTTAGATATAGGTTCACTATATCTATCCTAATCACTGCACATATAAACCTATCAGTCACTCCTGTGGCAGGCCTTATCAATCCTGAAGGCAGGGTGCTGGGTTTTATGTGAGAGGGTGCCCATGCATGAGCAGAGCCCCTCTGCAGCCTTCGGAACCTATTCTCCGGGGTTGTTTGTGATGCAGCCAACCATATATACTTAAGTGCATTATAACCTCGCGGTAAATGCTAACTTTAAAATGGCTGCATGGAAACATGTCGTGTTTGGTGTCAAACACCTTGGAATCATACCTCCACACCAGTAACTGGTGTGGGAGGTATGATTCCACCCTCCTAGAGGGAGAAATATGACAACACCGGTACACCCGGTACCAGCTTCACAGAACCCTGGCATCATAAAATGGATGCTGCCAGCCACAGACACAAGTCTGCCCTCCTGCTGCTGGACGAAACTCCGGCAGGGAAGGCTTGACAATAGGTTTCCTGTCACAGGGAGGTGTGACCACCTCCCAGACAGGCTTTAGTGTATTGGGGCTGGGTGGGTGCACTCTCAGAGTGCTTTGATGTCTGCACTGGGGGCACATTTGGTGTCCCTGTGCATAGTCCAGCTCAAACCGGTTGCAGGAGCCATTTGCTCCTGCTCTGGCACGAAACTGGACAAAGGACATGGGTGTAGCCACCCCTCTGTCCTGACCCTCCCATAGGTGGGTCCCCAGAGTCTGTCCCACCCCTTCCTTGGGTATAAAGTAGGAACCCCTGGCTACAGGACTTTAGATATTACCTGGACTAAACTCTGCTACAGAAACCAAGTAAACTTCGACGATCTACGCTTTGCTGGACGACTGAAGAATCTCCCTTGGAGTAAAGGAGTTACTCCCCTGCTGAGCAGGCACCTAAACGCATCTGACCGGTTTGCATCTACGAAGCTCACGAAGGACTCCGAAGATTTCTGCAACACAGGAGGTGGGTTCCTGAGGTCTCAGAGGTCGATCTGCGCTCTCAGCAATTCTGAGGCCCGTATCCCTCGTTGGGACCGTGAAACCCGTACCCCTGGGCACCGTGTACATTTGCAGCAGCATATGCTTTTTGGCGATCCCTGAAGCTGTGCTTTGGGCTACTTGTAGTCCTGACCCGAGCAGCAATTCCACTGAAGATTACTGGCCTACACTCCACGAGTGTTCCGTGGGCTGGTATTTGGTGATTCAGCTCGAGGTCCCTTCGCGATCCCTGGTCCGTTGGCCTGTGGGTCCCTGAGAAGGCAACTTTAACTTTCAGTGGGCTTCCCTGGTTGCTCCAGATGTGCCTGACTCTCCATCGCTTGGGGAGTCCCCAGGACCTTGCTGGTCCTCGCAGAAGCATCTTTCCTCTGACCACGTGGGTTGCAGTTGCCAAGGCTTGTTGGTGTTCAATCCGGACATTGACCCCCCAGCACTCGACATCCTTCGTGGGACAGCTCGAATCCGGACTGTGGTTGTCGCAGACATCTCCTGGTCCCCGTGGCTGCAGAGTCAAGCTTCACCTCATCGCACCTGAAGCACCCGACATCGGTGGGCATTCGATTGCTCCGCTCCTGGTTACGTGAAGTGACCCAGACTTTGTACCCTCTGCTTTCAGGTTCCTCACATCTCCGATCCAGGCTTGGATCACACCGGACACTTTTCTTCTCCACGGCAGCAGTACTTTCTCGCATCATGGCATTGAAAACGATGAGGGTTTCCGACACCACTTGACCCCTATGCACCCGGCTCCTCTGGTATAGGTAACACGAGTACCTCAGTACTCTCAAGGGTGCTGGCCTTAGAACCTTCTATGTTTAGCTGGGTTTGCTTGAAGTCCTCTCCTAAGTGTCCTTAATCTTTAAAATTCCAACCGCGACTTTCCCATAGAGTTGTACGGAGCTCACGTCTGTGTTCCCACACTGCACCCGTCCTCCGTGGGTCCCCTGTGTCACTACCTTGGGTGGTTCCTTGGGGTCCCAGCGATTCTACGTGCTCTAGGCACTGTGTCTAGTCAAGTCGTGGTTCTTATACCACTTTCTTAGTATATGGTTCGGTCTCCCCCTGGAGCCTGCTGTGTATTGTGCTATTTACTGTCGTTCTAGTGATTTAATATTGTGTGTCTTATTCTCTAATCTCATAAAGAGGTTAGTAGAGAGTGTTTAGTAATAAATACATATATTTTATATACACCTGGTGTGGTTCTCCTTTCATTTGGTCATTCAGGAGGTCATATACTGGTAAAACAAGCTGCTTTACATTCCTTCAAGACTTAGCCTGAAGGCTGCTCTCCACAGCTACCACTAGGATAGCTTTCTATAAAGGTTGTCTTTAACCTAATCATCAATAAGGGTCGTTTGGACTGGTGCAAGGTGCCCACTTTAATTAGTGGACAGCATATACCAGGCCAACTTCTCACATTGGTGTGCAGCGGTTGGGATTCAAGCTTGCTATTGTTTTACCAGATAATCTCATTGAGTGACTAACTGAAAACCACTAAAGCTACTTAGGTACATATAAATCAAGACTAGAATAAAGTAAGTTCTACTGAACTTAGAGTTGGGTAAGTCAAGGGCCTAGCACACCCTTTCTCCAACTCAAGAGAGTTCAGTTCCCACTAGAGTAGGTAGGTGCATACACCACACCACACTAGCATGTCTCCTAGGCCTGAAGCCGGTGGCTCCTTGCCAACTAAGTATGACCATCTCTCATTCCAAGAATTGAGAGCCATGTGTACATCTAGGAAACCGAAGACAGGGAAAAACCCCAATACTCAACGTCTCATAGAGACTTTGCTTTTAGATGACCTCAGAAAGACTCCAGGGTCTGATGAGGTAGGCAAAGGGGGTGGGGCAGCAGAAGAGGAAAGGACAGGAAGTGAGAACTTCAATGATCTGGACTCTGATGCTGGCCAGGAGGATCAAAATGATTCTTAACCTGGACAATCCAATTCTTCCTGAAGGTGAGGAAGGAGGCCTCAGTGGACCTCTCTTTACCCCACCTGGAAGGGTTAACAGTTTACCAAGAAGATCAAGATCTCCTTCTCAGGAATCTAATCATTCTGGTACATCTGTAGGGAGCTCTGTTTCTCATAAAAGGGAGTCCTCTTATGAGAAAAAGTGCAAACTGCTTGAGTTTGAGAGAGCTAAGCTCAGAATCAAGAGAGAGCAATTGTCCTTAGATAGGGAATCCCTGGAGCTTCAGAGAGCTTCTCAGAAGTTGGGGCTAGAGCCCCATGGTGGCAGCTACAGTGTCCCTAGGAGTAGAGAACATACTCATGACCATAGGAACCTGAACAAGATTGTCCCTCCCTACCAGAGTGGGGATGACACCCACAAATGGATAACTGCACTGGAGAGGCCTGTAAGGTACAGAGGGTCCCTCAGGAGCAGTGGGCAGCAATCTTGTGGCTCTCCTTTGCAGACAAAGGTAGAGACAAGCTCCTCACTGTAAGAGAAGAGGATGCTGATAATTACAAAGTCCTGAAGAGTGCTCTGATTGATGGGTTTGGCCTAACCACTGGACAATACAGGTTAAAGTTCAGAGACACCCAAAAGGCACAGACTCAGGACTGGGTTGACTTTGTAGATTGTGCTACTAAGGCTCTGGAAGGCTGGTTACTTGGCAGTAAGGTGTGTGATTTCAAAGGATTGTATAATTTAATCATGAGAGAGCAGATACTTAATAACTGTCAAAATCAACTGTTTTATCAGTACCTGGTGGACTCTGATCTGACCTCTCCCCAAGAATTGGGCCAGAAGGCAGGCAAATGGGTCAGAACCAGGGTGAGGCAGAAGGTTCAGAACCAAGGTGGTGACTCCAAGAAGCAAGATTATAAAAACTCTGATAAGGGTGGGGAGAAGGGTAAAGACCAGAAGTCTTCTCAAGGGCCCCAAAAATCTGCATCTGGTGGGGAGTCACAATCAAACAAGGGAAAAGGTAAGAAGAAGCCATGGTGTCAAATCTGTAAACAGAAGACCCATTGGACAAGTGATTGTACCACGTCCAAGGACTCAACTCCAACCACCACTGCCCCTAAGGCAACTGTTCCCCCTAGTTCAGCTCCAAGTGGTGGTGCTCCAAATAAGGGTGTAGTAGGGTTAACCCTGGGATCTGAGATGGACTCTGGCCTAGTCAGAGTTCCAACTCAGGCTATGTTGATCTGTGATGGAGGCATGGATATGGCCTCCTTATTTGTAAGCCCCAGTAATCTGGGCAAATACAGACAACAGCCCGTAATAAATGGAAAAGAGGCCTTGGCATTCAGGGACACAGGAGCAAGTGTCACAATGGTGACAAAAGATCTTGTGGCTCCTGAGCAAATCATACTTGGTGAGATGTACCAAGTGACCAATGCTAGCAATGTCAGGACAGACCATTCCTTGGCAGTTGTTAATTTCACCTGGGGAGGGGTAACTGGCCCTAAGAAGGTTGTGGTAAGTGCAGACCTCCTGTTGAATGCTTGTTGGGCAATAATTTAGAAACTTCAGCTTGGGCTGAAGTGGAACTCAGGACTCATGCAGAAATGTTGGGTATCCCTGCAGATGTGTTTGCTATGACCAGGTCACAGGCAAAAATGTCTAACACTGAACAGGCCCTGGATCCTGGAAAAATGGACCAGGCGCCTTCCAAGAGAAGGAGCAGTAGGGTTAAGGCAGTGTCTTTCCCCCTGCCTCAGAATACAGATCAGTCTCTTGAGGGAGCTGATCTTAGTCCTGAAGAAGGAACTGTCCCAGATGAGCTTGAACCTGATCAGGTTGAGTTCTTGGGGACAGGCGGCCCTTCCAGGGCAGATCTGAGCCAGGAGCAGCTGAGCTGCCCCTCTCTTGAACCCCTCAGACAGCAAGCTGCTGCTGAGGCTGCTGGGAGTTCTAGTGGGTCCCATAGGATCTACTGGGATGATGGACTCCTTTACTCAGAGTGTAGAGACCCCAAGCCTGGAGCCACCAGGAGGTTGGTTATACCTCTGAAGTTTAGGAGCTTCCTATTGACACTAGCACATGATATCCCATTAGCAGGTCACCTAGGCCAAAACAAGACTTGGGACAGAATTGTCCCTCACTTTCATTGGCCTCATATGTCTGAAGACACCAAGGAGTTTTGTCGCTCCTGTGTCACCTGTCAAGCCAGTGGTCCCAGGATGCTTGTTTCCGGTCCAGGGAAGACATGGCTTGGCAGTTCGGGCTGGACTGTTCCCATGAGGCACAGGGTCAGACTGATTTGCATATGGCCATGTCTGAACTGGGGTGGTGGAGTGAGCTAAAGAATGATGATGGATTAAACCCAGATCAGTTGACTGGGGTGAGTGTTTGATTTGCTCAAACGCTCCGTCCATCGTCCCCTTTGGTATCGCTTTGTTCGCCCTAAGTTGGCAGGGTATGCCCAGACGTGGGTCCCTTGCTCACTTTGCCACTGGATTCAAGCTAGCCTGGCTGATGACGGCTGAATGGCCAGAAACCGGTCCCAGGATGCTTGTTTCCGGTCCAGGGAAGACATGGCTTGGCAGTTCGGGCTGGACTGTTCCCATGAGGCACAGGGTCAGACTGATTTGCATATGGCCATGTCTGAACTGGGGTGGTGGAGTGAGCTAAAGAATGATGATGGATTAAACCCAGATCAGTTGACTGGGGTGAGTGTTTGATTTGCTCAAACGCTCCGTCCATCGTCCCCTTTGGTATCGCTTTGTTCGCCCTAAGTTGGCAGGGTATGCCCAGACGTGGGTCCTTGCTCACTTTGCCACTGGATTCAAGCTAGCCTGGCTGATGACGGCTGAATGGCCAGAAACCGGTCCCAGGATGCTTGTTTCCGGTCCAGGGAAGACATGGCTTGGCAGTTCGGGCTGGACTGTTCCCATGAGGCACAGGGTCAGACTGATTTGCATATGGCCATGTCTGAACTGGGGTGGTGGAGTGAGCTAAAGAATGATGATGGATTAAACCCAGATCAGTTGACTGGGGTGAGTGTTTGATTTGCTCAAACGCTCCGTCCATCGTCCCCTTTGGTATCGCTTTGTTCGCCCTAAGTTGGCAGGGTATGCCCAGACGTGGGTCCCTTGCTCACTTTGCCACTGGATTCAAGCTAGCCTGGCTGATGACGCCTGAATGGCCAGAAACCGGTCCCAGGATGCTTGTTTCCGGTCCAGGAAGACATGGCTTGGCAGTTCGGGCTGGACTGTTCCCATGAGGCACAGGGTCAGACTGATTTGCATATGGCCATGTCTGAACTGGGGTGGTGGAGTGAGCTAAAGAATGATGATGGATTAAACCCAGATCAGTTGACTGGGGTGAGTGTTTGATTTGCTCAAACGCTCCGTCCATCATCCCCTTTGGTATCGCTTTGTTCGCCCTAAGTTGGCAGGGTATGCCCAGACGTGGGTCCCTTGCTCACTTTGCCACTGGATTCAAGCTAGCCTGGCTGATGACGGCTGAATGGCCAGAAACCGGTCCCAGGATGCTTGTTTCCGGTCCAGGGAAGACATGGCTTGGCAGTTCGGGCTGGACTGTTCCCATGAGGCACAGGGTCAGACTGATTTGCATATGGCCATGTCTGAACTGGGGTGGTGGAGTGAGCTAAAGAATGATGATGGATTAAACCTAGATCAGTTGACTGGGGTGAGTGTTTGATTTGCTCAAACGCTCCGTCCATCGTCCCCTTTGGTATCGCTTTGTTCGCCCTAAGTTGGCAGGGTATGCCCAGACGTGGGTCCCTTGCTCACTTTGCCACTGGATTCAAGCTAGCCTGGCTGATGACGGCTGAATGGCCAGAAACCGGTCCCAGGATGCTTGTTTCCGGTCCAGGGAAGACATGGCTTGGCAGTTCGGGCTGGACTGTTCCCATGAGGCACAGGGTCAGACTGATTTGCATATGGCCATGTCTGAACTGGGGTGGTGGAGTGAGCTAAAGAATGATGATGGATTAAACCCAGATCAGTTGACTGGGGTGAGTGTTTGATTTGCTCAAACGCTCCGTCCATCGTCCCCTTTGGTATCGCTTTGTTCGCCCTAAGTTGGCAGGGTATGCCCAGACGTGGGTCCCTTGCTCACTTTGCCACTGGATTCGAGCTAGCCTGGCTGATGACGGCTGAATGGCCAGAAACCGGTCCCAGGATGCTTGTTTCCGGTCCAGGGAAGACATGGCTTGGCAGTTCGGGCTGGACTGTTCCCATGAGGCACAGGGTCAGACTGATTTGCATATGGCCATGTCTGAACTGGGGTGGTGGAGTGAGCTAAAGAATGATGATGGATTAAACCCAGATCAGTTGACTGGGGTGAGTGTTTGATTTGCTCAAACGCTCCGTCCATCGTCCCCTTTGGTATCGCTTTGTTCGCCCTAAGTTGGCAGGGTATGCCCAGAGGTGGGTCCCTTGCTCACTTTGCCACTGGATTCAAGGTAGCCTGGCTGATGATGGCTGAATGGCCAGAAACCGGTCCCAGGATGCTTGTTTCCGGTCCAGGGAAGACATGGCTTGGCAGTTCGGGCTGGACTGTTCCCATGAGGCACAGGGTCAGACTGATTTGCATATGGCCATGTCTGAACTGGGGTGGTGGAGTGAGCTAAAGAATGATGATGGATTAAACCCAGATCAGTTGACTGGGGTGAGTGTTTGATTTGCTCAAACGCTCCATCCATCGTCCCCTTTGGTATCGCTTTGTTCGCCCTAAGTTGGCAGGGTATGCCCAGACGTGGGTCCCTTGCTCACTTTGCCACTGGATTCAAGCTAGCCTGGCTGATGACGGCTGAATGGCCAGAAACCGGTCCCAGGATGCTTGTTTCCGGTCCAGGGAAGACATGGCTTGGCAGTTCGGGCTGGACTGTTCCCATGAGGCACAGGGTCAGACTGATTTGCATATGGCCATGTCTGAACTGGGGTGGTGGAGTGAGCTAAAGAATGATGATGGATTAAACCCAGATCAGTTGACTGGGGTGAGTGTTTGATTTGCTCAAACGCTCCGTCCATCGTCCCCTTTGGTATCGCTTTGTTCGCCCTAAGTTGGCAGGGTATGCCCAGACGTGGGTCCCTTGCTCACTTTGCCACTGGATTCAAGCTAGCCTGGCTGATGACGGCTGAATGGCCAGAAACCGGTCCCAGGATGCTTGTTTCCGGTCCAGGGAAGACATGGCTTGGCAGTTCGGGCTGGACTGTTCCCATGAGGCACAGGGTCAGACTGATTTGCATATGGCCATGTCTGAACTGGGGTGGTGGAGTGAGCTAAAGAATGATGATGGATTAAACCCAGATCAGTTGACTGGGGTGAGTGTTTGATTTGCTCAAACGCTCCGTCCATCGTCCCCTTTGGTATCGCTTTGTTCGCCCTAAGTTGGCAGGGTATGCCCAGACGTGGGTCCCTTGCTCACTTTGCCACTGGATTCAAGCTAGCCTGGCTGATGACGGCTGAATGGCCAGAAACCGGTCCCAGGATGCTTGTTTCCGGTCCAGGGAAGACATGGCTTGGCAGTTCGGGCTGGACTGTTCCCATGAGGCACAGGGTCAGACTGATTTGCATATGGCCATGTCTGAACTGGGGTGGTGGAGTGAGCTAAAGAATGATGATGGATTAAACCCAGATCAGTTGACTGGGGTGAGTGTTTGATTTGCTCAAACCCTCCGTCCATCGTCCCCTTTGGTATCGCAGTGGTAAGGCAGGTGGCACTACAAAGGCCCCCCTGATACCACTACCTGTGGTAGGGGTTCCCTTTGAGAGGGTAGGGATTGACATTGTTGGTCCCATTGATCCTCTAACTGCATCTGGGCACATATTTATACTGGTGGTGGTGGACCATGCCACTAGGTATCCAGAAGCAATTCCCCGGTAGAACTACCACAGCTCCTGTGGTGGCAAGGGCCCTCCTGGGAATCTTTTCCAGGGTGGGTTTTCCTAAGGAGGTAGTATCAGACCGAGATGCAAACTTCATGTCTGGTTACTTAACTGCTATGGAAGGAGTGTGGTGTAAATTATAAATTTACCACCCCTTATCACCCACAATGCAATGGTTTAGTTGAAAGGTTCAACAAAACCTTAAAGGGCATGATTAAAGGTCTCCCAGAAAAGCTTAGGCGCAGATGGGACATACTTTTGCCCTGCCTTCTCTTTGCCTACAGAGAGGTTCCTCAGAAGGGGGTTGGTTACAGCCCATTTGAGCTTCTGTTTGGACATCCAGTTAGGGGTCCATTGTGTCTAGTGAAGGAGGGATGGGAGTTACCTCTCAAACCCCCTAAACAGGATATTGTGGACTATGTACTTGGTCTCCACTCCCGGATGGCTGAGTACATGAAGAAGGCAACTAAAAACCTTGAGGCTAGCCAGGAATTGCAAAAGGCCTGGCATGACCAAAAGGCTGTGTTGACTGTTTATCAACCAGGACAGAAAGTATGGGTGTTGGAGCCTGTGGCCCCAGCAGCCCTCCAAGACAAGTGGAGTGGCCCCCTAACCATTGTTGAGCAAAAGGGAGAGGTTACCTACCTGGTAGACCTTGGAACTCCCAGGAGCCCCCCTAGGGTGCTCTATGTCAACAGGCTCAAACCATATGTTGACAGGGCAGACATGGGCTTGCTCATGGCTACTGATGAGGGACAGGAGTAAGAGAGTGTTCCACTCCCTGACCTGCTCTCACAGAAGCCTGATGATGGTTCAGTAGATGGTGTAGCCTTGGCAGGCAGCCTCACTGTCCAGCAGCAAACTGATTGCAGAAAAGTTCTCAACCAGTTTAGACATATGTTCTCACTGACTCCAAGTCAGACTACCTGGTGCACTCATGAAGTGGACACTGGGGACAGTCTGCCTGTTAAAAATAAGATTTACAGGCAACCTGACCATGTCAGGGACTGCATCAGGACTGAAGTCCAGAAGAAGTTGGATTTGGGTGTGATTGAACCCTCAGATAGCCCTTGGGCTAGTCCAGTAGTCTTGGTACCTAAACCTCACACCCAGGGTGGTAAGAGAGAGATGAGGTTTTGTGTTGACTACAGAGGTCTCAATGCAGTCACTAGGACTGATGCCCATCCAATCCCTAGGGCAGATGAGCTTATAGATACTTTGGCCTCCGCCAAGTTTCTGAGCACATTTGACCTGACAGCTGGCTACTGGCAGATCAGACTAGCTGAGGATGCAAAAGCCAAAACAGCATTCTCAACCCCTAGTGGGCACTACCAATTTGTGGTGATGCCCTTTGGTTTGAAGAATGCACCTGCCACTTTTCAAAGGTTGGTGAATAAAGTCCTTACAGGCCTGGAAGCCTATAGTGCAGCATATCTAGATGATATTGCTGTCTTTAGCTCCACCTGGGAGGATCACCTGGTCCACCTGCGTGAAATGTTTTGGAGGCCCTGCAGAAAGCAGGCCTCACTATCAAGGCCACCAAGTGCCAGATAGGGCAGAGTCAAGTTGTATACCTGGGCCACCTTGTGGGTGGAGGCGAGGTTCAACCATTGCAGAGCAAAATCCAGACCATCATGGACTGGGTTGCTCCAACCACCCAGACTCAGGTCAGAGCTTTCTTGGGCCTGACTGGGTACTATAGGAGGTTTGTCAAAGGATATGGATCCATAGTGACCCCTTTGAATGACTTAACTTCAAGAGAATGCCAAAGAAAGTTCAGTGGACAGTCAGCTGTCAAAGGCATTTGATGACCTGAAGCAGGCCATGTGCACTGCTCCCATTCTGCAAAGTCCTGACTACTCCAAACATTTCATTGTCCAAACAGATGCATCTGAGTTGGGGGTAGGGGCTGTGTTATCACAATTGAATGATGAAGGTCAGGAACAGCCAGTAGCTTTTATTAGCAGAAGGCTGACCCCCAGAGAGAAACGTTGGTCAGCCATTGAGAGGGAAGCCTTTGCTATGGTTTGGGCTCTGAAGAAGCTGAGGCCATACTTGTTTGGCACTCACTTCATTGTTCAGACAGACCATAAGCCCCTCTTATGGCTAAAACAGATGAAGGGTGAAAACCCCAAACTTTTTAGGTGGTCCATTTCCCTACAGGGGATGGACTATACAGTGGAACATAGACCTGGGAGTAACCATGCCAATGCAAATGGACTCTCCAGATATTTCCACTTAGAACATGAAGACTCAACTGGTCAAGGTTAGTTCAATGTCCTGACGTTTGGGGGGGGGTTGTGTAGGAGAGTAGTATCTGCTTCTTATAGTTACCCCCACTTTTTTGCTGATGTTTCACTGTTTTCGACTTAGACTGGGGTCCTGAATAGCAGGATCCCAGTCAGACTATCTGCTTTCTCCTCTAAATTGATTGCATGTACTTTAGGTACACTCCAGATTGGATTCTGGGGTACCCTTATAAGTCCCTAGTATATGGTATTCTATGTACCCAGGGCATAGGTACCCCAGAGGCCTCCCAGGGGCTGCAGCATGTATTATGCCACCCCTGAGAGACCATTTAAAATGACACCACAGGTCTGCTACTGTAGCCTGTGTAAGGTGGTGCATGCACCCCTTACTTAGATATAGGTTCACTATATCTATCCTAATCACTGCACATATAAACCTATCAGTCACCCCTATGGCAGGCCTTATCAATCCTGAAGGCAGGGTGCTGGGTTTTATGTGAGAGGGTGCCCATGCATGAGCAGAGCCCCTCTGCAGCCTTCGGAACCTATTCTCCGGGGTTGTTTGTGATGCAGCCAACCATATATACTTAAGTGCATTATAACCTCGCGGTAAATGCTAACTTTAAAATGGCTGCATGGAAACATGTCGTGTTTGGTGTCAAACACCTTGGAATCATACCTCCACACCAGTAACTGGTGTGGGAGGTATGATTCCACCCTCCTAGAGGGAGAAATATGACAACACCGGTACACCCGGTACCAGCTTCACAGAACCCTGGCATCACAAAATGGATGCTGCCAGCCACAGACACGAGTCTGCCCTCCTGCTGCTGGGCGAAACTCCGGCAGGGGAAGGCTTGACAATAGGTTTCCTGTCACAGGGAGGTGTGACCACCTCCCAGACAGGCTTTAGTGTATTGGGGCTGGGTGGGTGCACTCTCAGAGTGCTTTGATGTCTGCACTGGGGGCACATTTGGTGTCCCTGTGCATAGTCCAGCTCAAACCGGTTGCAGGAGCCATTTGCTCCTGCTCTGGCGCGAAACTGGACAAAGGACATGGGTGTAGCCACCCCTCTGTCCTGACCCTCCCATAGGTGGGTCCCCAGAGTTTGTCCCACCCCTTCCTTGGGTATAAAGTAGGAACCCCTGGCTATAGGACTTTAGATATTACCTGGACTAAACTCTGCTACAGAAACCAAGTAAACTTCGACGATCTACGCTTTGCTGGACGACTGAAGAATCTCCCTTGGAGTAAAGGAGTTACTCCCCTGCTGAGCAGGCACCTAAACGCATCTGACCAGTTTACATCTACGAAGCTCCTGAAGGACTCTGAAGATTTCTGCAACACAGGAGGTGGGTTCCCGAGGTCTCCGAGGTCGATCTGCGCTCTCAGCAATTCTGAGGCCCGTATCCCTCGTGGGGACCGTGAAACCCGTACCCCTGGGCACCGTGTACATTTGCAGCAGCATATGCTTTTCGGCCATCCCTGAAGCTGTGCTTTGGGCTACTTGTAGTCCTGACCCCGAGCAGCAATTTCACCTAAGATTACTGGCCTACACTCCACGAGTGTTCCGTGGGCTGGTATTTGGTGATTCAGCTCGAGGTCCCTTTGCGATCTCTGGTCCGTTGGCCTGTGGGTCCCTGAGAAGGCAACTTTAACTTTCAGTGGGCTTCCCTGATTGCTACAGACATGCCCTGACTCTCCATTGCTTGGGGAGTCCCCAGGACCTTGCTGGTCCTCGCAGAAGCATCTTTCCTCTGACCGCGTGGGTTGCAGTTGCCAAGGCTTGTTGGTGTTCAATCTGGTCACTGACCCCCCAGCACTCGACATCCTTCGTGGCACAGCTCGAATCCGGACTGTGGTTGTCGCAGACGTCTCCTGGTCCCCGTGGCTGCAGAGTCAAGCTTCACCTCATCGCACCTGAAGCACCCGACATCGGTGGGCATTCGATTGCTCCGCTCCTGGTCATGTGAAGTGACCCAGACTTTGTACCCTCTGCTTTCAGGTTCTTCACATCTCCGATCCAGGCTTGCATCACACCGGACACTTTTCTTCTCCACGGCAGCAGTACTTTCTCGCATCACGCCATTGAAAACGACAAGGGTTTCCGACACCACTTGACCCCTATGCACCCGGCTCTTCTGGGATAGGTAACACGGGTACCTCGGTACTCTCAAGGGTGCTGGCCTTAGAACCTTCTATGTTTAGCTGGGTTTGCTTGAAGTCCTCTCCTAAGTGTCCTTAATCTTTAAAATTCCAACCGCGACTTTCCCATAGAGTTGTACGGAGCTCGCGTCTGTGTTCCCACACTGCACCCGTCCTCCGTGGGTCCCCCGTGTCACTACCTTGGGTGGTTCCTTGGGGTCCCAGTGATTCTACGTGCTCTAGGCACTGTGTCTAGTCAAGTCGTGGTTCTTATACCACTTTCTTAGTATATGGTTCGGTCTCCCCCTGGAGCCCGCTGTGTATTGTGCTATTTACTGTCGTTCTAGTGATTTAATGTTGTGTGTCTTGTTCTCTAATCTCATAAAGAGGTTAGTAGAGAGTGTTTAGTAATAAATACATATATTTTATATACACCTGGTGTGGTTCTCCTTTCATTTGGTCATTCAGGAGGTCATATACTGGTAAAACAAGCTGCTTTACATTCCTTCAAGACTTAGCCTGAAGGCTGCTCTCCACAGCTACCACTAGGATAGCTTTCTATAAAGGTTGTCTTTAACCTAATCATCAATAAGGGTCGTTTGGACTGGTGCAAGGTGCCCACTTTAATTAGTGGACAGCATATACCAGGCCAACTTCTCACACTCGCCTCTCTCCACTCCAATTCGCAGGGCCCGGTTCAGAGTCCGCATAAAACATTCTACCTCACCATTGGCCTGAGGCCACTGCGGCGTGATTTTGCGGTGCTTGATGCCCTGAGACGCCAGGTATTCTTGAAACTCTCTGCCCTGGAAGGGGGGCCCATTGTTCGATCTGACCTCCAACGGAAGCCCCATCATTGCGAAGATTTTGTCTAGGGTGGTCTTGACCTGGGGAAAGCGGTGGATCCCATTACCTCCACGACTGGGAACTTGGAGTGTGAATCAATGAGGACCAGTGTGCTCCGCCCATCCGGAAACGATCCAAAGTCAATGCTGACTTGAGCCCACGGGTCGTGGCACGGGTCTTCCGTGATGACGGGGTGAGGGGCCGGGTCGCAACTGGTGATGTTGCACGAGTGGCAGGTGCGAATGGTGTCTTCCACCAGGGTGTCCATGCCAGGAAACCACACCTTGCATCTGCGACGAGCCTTCGTTTTGGCGATCCCCTGATGCCCTGCGTGCGCAAGGTCAACAACCCTCTTCTGCAAACTTCGAGGAACTACGATCGTGGACCCTTGCAGAACCACTCCGTGCGACCCTTCAGTCAACTCGCTTCGCACCCTCCATAGGCGTCATTCTCTCATCGTCCCTCAAGCTACTGGATCAATCCAGGAAGTGTTGCCAGCTGCGGTCAAGCAGCGTCTTCTTTACCTTGGCCAGGCTTTCATCATCCATGGTAGCCCTTCCGACGTCCTCCAACGTGAGCGCTATCGGGCACGCTTCTTGAGAGACCAGCCGAACGAACTCCTCCGTGTGTTCTTCATCGGCGGACTGCCCAGCCGGTGCAGTCCTAACAGGGTGGCGTGACAAGAAGTCGGCGGGGTTGTTGACGCCTGGACGGAACACTACTTCGAACTGGTAGGCCTGCAACTGGACTGCCCATCTCTCGATTCGGGGAGGCACCAGCCAGGCGGTGCCAGCGAAGAGAGGGATCAACGGCTTATGATCCGTCACCACACGAAACTCCTGCCCGAAAAGGTACAGATGAAAATGATGGCATGCCCACTTAATCGCCAGAGCCTCCCTTTCGATTTGGGCATACCGCGTCTCGGTGTCAGTCAGGGCTCTGCTGGCATAGGCTACCGGGACCCACTCTCTGGCTGATGTCTCTTGGAGAAGGACAGCTCCTAGTCCCACCGGACTGGCGTCCACTATTACTTCGGTGCGTCTGTTGGGCTGGAAGTAAACCATGATCTTATCCATGAGGGCTTCTTTGATGGCATGGAATGACATCTTCTTTTCCGGTCCACTCCCACGGAGTGCCAGTCTTCGTCAACCTCCTGAGGGGTTCTGAGAGTGACGCCAAGTTGGGAATGAAGCGCCCACAGTACGTGGCCATACCCAGGAAACTGCGAACCTCAGTGGGGGATGTCGGCCGGGGAGCGGAGCATATGGCTGCAGCTTTTTTGGGGTCGACTTGGAGCCCGTTCCGTGAGAAGATGTAGCCGAAGAATTCCACGGACTCCTGATAGAAGGAGCACTTGGCTCGATACAGGGTCAGCCCATTGTCTGCGAGCCGCTGGAGCGTGTTTCTCAAGTGGACGTGGTGATCTTCCAGAGTCTTCGAGAACACCAGGATGTCGTCACTCAAGTTGATAACCCCTGCAGCCCTGAGAGTGTCTCTCGGATGGCGTTTTGAAACACCTCCGCGGCCGACGACACCCCAAAACTCAGCCTTCGGTACCTTTGCAGCCCCACATGCGTAGAGAACGTCGTGATGTTCCTGCTCTCTGGGTGTAGTTCCAATTGATGGTAGCCAGCATTGAGGTCTAATTTTGTGAACCACTTGGCCCCATTGAGATCCGCCACTATGTCATCCATGGTGGGCGTGAGGTGCCGCTCCCGCTTTACTGCCAGGTTGGGGAGCCTCATGTCCACACACAGACGGATCGCACCGGGCTGCTTTGGTTTGGGAGCTACCACCAAAGGCGACACCCACGGGGTGGGGCCGGAGACTTTCACAATTACGCCTAGCTGCTCAAGCTTCTGCAGCTCTTCCTCCACTTGAGGGTGGAGATGAAATGGCACTCTCCAGTGTCAGAGCGCAGTTGGTTTGACCGTGGGGTCGATGTGTAACTTGAATATCTTCCCTTTGAGGCATCCCAGACCCTTGAATAGCATGGGGAAGTCCTTGAGGATGTCATTTGCGTGGAGATCATGTACTTGGTTGGCAAAGAAGACCAGCTCCAGGTCCTCTGCTGTGTGGCAGCTAAGGAGTGTCCCCCTTTTCCCCTCAGTGACGTGGAACCGCGTTTGGATGCAGCGTCCCTCACTGGCTACGTCAACTTCTATGACCCCCCTTAGGGGAAGCGGTTCGGTGCCGCCATACGTGTAGATTTTAGCCTTTGAAGGTGTTAGCGATGGCCGTGGGGACAATCGTTCGTACTGGTCACTGTCCATGATGTTTACTGAGGCTCCGGTGTCTATAAGCGCTCGGACTGTGGACCCAGCCACCTCGATGGAGCACATGGGCGGGGGTCGGCGACGTGGGCCATCGCGGCTCCCAAACGACACTACAAAGACGTCATCAGCGCCAAATCCAAATCCTTGCAGGGCGGCATCTGTTCGCTCCTGTGGGTCTTCTAGCGACAGCTGTCTGACTGCTGTTGACATCCCTTGTTGTCCCGGGGTGTTGGGTCTGTTTCTTCAGCTGCGACACACTTTTGCGAAGTGGTTTTGCTTTCCACAACGGGAGCACGTTTTTCCCTTTGCAAAACACTGTCCTGCTGGCGAGTGTTCGAGGCCGCAGTTACCACACGTGCCACTGCGTGGCGGCCTCCCGGCCCCACGAGGTGCTGCCGGGGGTCTCTGAATGACGTCGACTCTCTCCTCTTTTAACGCCTGCGGCCGCGGTGGGCCAGCGGTGCTTGGGTGGCGGTTGAGCGCTGCTTCCATCTCATCTGCTCGAGCGTTTGACAGCTCGTGTGATCTTGCGAGCACCAGGATCTCGTCCAGCGTGATTCCGGGTTGCCTGAGTATCAGGCGGCGCAGCGTCACCGATTTGCAGCCCTGGATGATCTGTGCCCTTATCTCTTCTCTCTGGTCGGGGACGGTACAGGAGCTCACCAGCTTCCTCAAGCGCGTGTAAAATACGTCGATCGACTCCGTCTCACTTTGCTTCGCCTGGCGGAGTTTGAACCTCTCAAAATCAGGGTTGATCTGAGGGTCAAAGTGCCTGTTCAGGGCCGCCACCGCTGCATCATAGTTGTCGTCAGCCCCAGTGTTAGGTAAAGTTTCGAACAGGTCATATAGTTCGCCTCCCCCGTAACACATGAGTAGGGATCTCTTCACTCTTCCATCCGTCTCACGCATCCCTATGAAGTAGTGGTTCAGCCGGCCAATCCACGACTTCCACCGCGATGCAGCCGTGACTGGATCCGCCAACTCGCTGAAGGGGGGCAGAGGGGCTGCTGTTGCATGGCCAGGCGGCTGCTGGGCGTTCTGCTGAGCAGGTGGTTGGGGCTGTGGCACCGGCGCAGGGGCTCCTGCCCCATCCTGATTCTGTTGACTCATTCCTTCAAGAGCACGTGCGTGTGCAGGGGTTAGTGGAACGGATGACTTGTGGCTGCGGCGCTGAGATGGACTGTGTGTGGCCTGTCACCTCCGGCACCTTTCCAGCTACCTAGGTGCAGAGACTAACTCCTCCTCCTCACCGGCACCAAAGCTCTTGCTGTGGCCAATGCTTGTTGTCGCTGGAGGGGAGGCTGAGCTTCTCCTCCTCACTAGCACCAAAGTTCTTGCTGTGGCCAATGCTTGTTGCCACTGGAGGGGAGGCTGTCGGGCCTCGTGCAGTCGATGACTGGACAGGCTGGCAGAGCTGTGGGGTTCAATTTCTGGCAGCGCCGGGAGATGCAGGGAGAGCACACCTGAGACTACCTTTAAATTGCGCCTGACCCTAAGATGGTCGCCAGGGGCCATAACTCACCATAACGCACTCCGATGAGTCACTAACTCCCAGATTAGTTTCCTCTCCTCCTGAATCTCTCCTCGCCTGGACCCTCCGGCCACATCATCAATGTGACAGCCCGCACACCCTCAAGGCTACCAGCTCCCCCCCTATTGTGCCTGACCCTAAGATGACCGCCCGAGGCACATAGCTTACACCTTCTATCTCCCCACATATGCATTTTTCTAACTTTCTGCACACAGTGGTGACCCCAGCATTCTCCTCCGCCCACGCCTCAATCCGCCAGCACCCCGAGTCTGCTCTCAATAACTAGCCCAAGAATAACAGCACGAGTCTGTATCACTCTCATACTACCCTCTTAAGACGGCTCTGGAAACACTTGCCCCCCCGTCCTTCCTAGACACAATGCCTTCCGCCACGTCAGCCCACACCATCCCCTCTTCTGTGAACCACTTAAAGCCGCACGGCCCGAACTCCTTCTCGATCAGTTTCCCGCCTAACCTCTCACCCAAAGCAAAAAAGAACTTAAAGCAAAAACTGATCAGAAAACATCCTGAATCCCTATTCGCAGACATCTACCACTGCTCCTCCAGAGGACAGGTAAAGATGGATCTCATTTTCCACACTGAAAGGCCCGAAATTTGGAACTCCATCCTCAGATCGCAGCTAAACATCTCCAAAACAACCAACACCTCACATAGCTGCAAACTGACACTATCAGCACCTAACCGCACAAGGCGTACTGGAAATACCACTGTGACCATCTACTCCAACGGCACAGTCCTGATACAAACCAACAACGACAATCTAGAGTCCTTTGACGCCCTCTTCCCATCTCTCCGGACTGCCCACTCTCACGCACTTCTCCCCTCCCCGCCCCTACTCCTCCCCCTGAAGAACCGGACCCGCCATCAGAACCCACCCACCTTTCCGATGCCCCCTAGTAACCACACCCGCCCTTCGCCACGCAACATCACCCTCACCACCCCCAAAGAGAACAAGCCCCCCTCACATCCCCCCTCCGCCCTTCACCCCCACCCGCCACCTGCCCTCCATCCACCTCAATCCACCTCGAATAACTTTAACACACTATCTCTGACTCCCAACCACCACCCCAAACCCACATGCAATAAATCACCGACACCCCAACACGACCCCGACCACCCTGCACTCACAGCCACACCTAGAACCCACACAGACAACACAACCACAACAAGGCAAACCAACAACACGAGACTCTCCCCCCCCCCAGGGCTAACATACTCGCCCAGGACCCGCCCCGGCACCTCACCGACTTAGAGACTGGGCAGCGACTCTCCCTGCTGGAAACCCAGATAGCAACCATAATACAGGATTTTAGGGAAATCCTATCCAACCTCGCCGCGCCCCATCAGCCTCTGCGTACCCGCTCCTTTCCCACCCACACACAACAAAGGCCTTCCAAGGCTCCCCACCAGAGATGGATCTCTACCCCCCTCTCCAATCAGACACAGAGACCCAAAAGAACTAGAGATGCAATGTCTGAGAGTGAAGCGGCTGACCTCGCCTCCTCGTATGACAATCCTATTGCTGTCACTCTCCAATCCAAAATCCAGGTGATCACAGGACTAGGAAGAGACCAGGCCCCTCCGAAATCCCCCAGACCTCCAGCCACCCGCACTATCATCCCCACGGCCCCCCGAATGAAGAAACCCAAAACAGAGACGACCCCTACCAACTGCATGCTCCTAAACTGCAGATCAGCCACCAAGCATGCCACAGAGCTAGCAGAATCCATCCTCACTCACAACATAGACATAGCATTCATCACCGGAACTTGGCTAAATGATTCCTCCCTACCACTCCTGGACACTCTTGTCCCCCCGGGCTTTGCAATCACCAACAAAGATAGAAAAGACCAAAGAGGAGGAGGCATAGCAATCATCCACAGAGACAATATTTCCGTGACGGAAACAGACTCCTTCAACTATAACACCTTTGAATGCCAAACCGTCAACATCAACACTAGCAACAACAAAACACTAATCTGCCACCTTATCTACCACCCTCCAGGCAACACCACCACGTTCACTGAACACCTGTCTGACCTGGTTGCCCACTGCTCTCTCCGAGATGCAAATAACTTAATTCTGGGCGACCTCAACCCACACTGGAATGAAGAAAACAACCGGCTAATCCAGAACCTGAATGAGCTGCTACACACCAACAACCTTACCCAACACTGCACAGAGGAAACTCACAACAAAGGAGCAATCCTAGATGCCATTATCGCCAAACGCGATACAGTCACGATAAACCACACCCTGCCCGTGGATTGGTCAGATCATCACTTAATCCTCTTCACTCAACCGATCACTTTCCAACCCCCCACCCAATACCATCCCAAATGGACCAGAAACTTCACTCAGATCAACATGACTGACCTGGAAGAAAGGGTTAACTCCCTCCTCACTACTTCCGCGGATGATCTATCCACTACAGAACTCACTGCCCACTACAACACTACCTTGACATCCATTCTAGACCAAGTAGCCCCCCTGAAACTAAAAAAAACCAGGAACATCCCATTGAGATCCTGGTTCAACACGGACATTAACAACGAAAGGAGACAACTCAGAGCTACAGAAAGGCTATGGAGAAACAACCCCTCCACAAGCCTACTCGAACAACTCAAAGCAGCTCGAAGGAAGTACAAAAACACATCTGTAGCGAAAAATCCACCTTTTCTGCTCCGCCCTTGACAACGCAAAAACAGACCCAACGAACTGTTTAAAATCATCAAGCAACAAACCTCCAAGCCCTCTGGATCCTCTATTGAGGCCTCCAAGGAATTGTGCAAAAACTTCGCCAACTTCTTCAAGAAAAGTCACCAAGATTGAGCTCTCACTAGACATCAACATCAACCCTGTCTCACAAAGCCTGCCTCCAGTGACTATAGAAAGCACGTGCTTGCACCCCACGAAAACATGGAAGTCCTTCAACCCCATCCCGGAAGCCGAGATCCTCAAACTAATCTCCACCTCCAAACCCGCCTCTCACGTCCTTGACCCTATACCCACCCAATTGACCAAAAAACTAAAACTCTCCATAGCCCCGTTCTGGTGCAGGATCATCAACAGCTCACTGAGAACCGGCATCATACCTAAATGCCTCAAAGTCGGCCAAGTCACGACACTACAAAACCAGGCCTCGACTGCAAGGGCCTGAACAACTTCAGACCCGTCTCCAATCTCCCCTCCTATCCAAAATCCTCGAAAAATGTGTCCTCTCTCAACTGACTCAGCACATGGACAACATCAACCTTCTTGATCCCCACCAATCAGGGTTCAGAAAAGGCTATAGCACCAAGACCGCGATCCTCAACATCACAGACGATATCCACAAATCCCTTGATACCGATCAATGCTGCCTACTCATTCTCCTGGACCTATCGGCAGCCTTTGACACGGTCGATCACCAACTACTCATCAATGCCCTACAAGAAAGGGTAGGTGCTGATGAGGTGGTCCTACGCTGGTTCTCCTCCTTCCTACACAACCGTTCGCGAAGGATAAAAATCAAAAACTTTACCTCCGACCTACACCCCGTCAGCAGGGACGTACCCCAAGGTTCAGTGCTCTCACCACAACTGTTCAACATATACATGGAACCCCTCACCACCATACTTAAAAATGCCAACATCCCCTTCCACCTATATGCAGATGACACCCAGATCTATCTCAAACCTCCTCCTTAGATGACATCCTCAGACTAAATGACACTCTAAAAGAAATCCAACACTGGCTGTCTCTTAATCACCTAAAACTCAATCAAGACAAAACTGAGATCCTCCTCATCTCCAACAAAGAAGAGAACCCTCAAATTGCAGAATGGCTTAAAGCGATGGATGCTCTCAACGGTAATCTTACTCTGGCAAACTCCGTAAAATCACTAGGAATCACCCTAGACCCTAAACTCGACATGGCCAATCACATTAAAAACTCCGGAAAGAGTGCCTTCCTCAATCTGAAGCTACTCAACAAAATTAAACCATTCATCCCTACCAAAGATCTCAAACAAGCCACCCAATCACTGGTGCTATCCAGACTCGACTATGGGAACGCAACCCTCACCGGTACAACAAAATCCCACCTAGCTCCCCTAAAAACAACCCTCAACGCAGCAGCCAGAATGGTCACTGGAATCAGGAATTACGATCACATTTCACCAGCACTAAGAGAACTAAAATGGCTCCCAGTCGAACAGCGTGCTAATTTCAGAACTGCCTGCCGCACGCACAAAGCCCTCACACACAGGAAAACCGGAATATCTGGCCGCCAAACTCAAGAGGGCTGGTCAGACAAGAAACCTCAGGAGCTCCAACACCCTACTTCTCATCCCTATGAAAACCCACAAACAAAAAACTGCTGCAAGGTCCTTCGCCGGAAACGCGCCAAAAATCTGGAACTCCATCCCAGCAGATATCAGAACTATCTCGTCCTTCACAAAATTCAAAAAACACCTAAAAGTACTCTTCCTCAACCGCTCCCTCCCAAATGGATAACCGCCGCCTTAACGCAAACCCCGACTCCATTGCTCTCTGACTCTGTATCACAAAGACCACTTAAGTTCAACCCAAGACGATGTGCAATCCACGAGGTTACCTCAGTACTCACCACTACCTCAATACTGCACAACACACTTGGACTTCCGAACCATGATGTATAACAATGCTCTATTATATAACTCTTGCGATAAACTGTTGTAAAGCGCTCCGATACCCCCGGGTCCGGCCAGCGCTATATAAAACTCCTTAAATAAAATAAAATAAATAAATGCAGGTACGTGCAAGCACCTCCGGGCGAAGGGAGGGGCGCGGCCTTCCTCCGCGCGTCCTCGCGTCTTTGCGGCCTGCCCGGGGAGCGTGCACCAGATCCGGCCACACGCTGGGGCACAGGCCGTCTGCTGGAGCTTCGCGCCACACTGACCTTCGGTGGCGTCGCGTGGAAGGTTCCGTTGGCCTCCGGGCTCGCGGGGTGGGCACCCGCAGTCTCGATCGGCTCCTCAGCGCCGCAGGACCGGGGCATGGCTACAGGGACGCCGCGTCCTGATCAGCGCCACACCGGGCCGCGGCGGGCTGGACGGCAAGTCTTCGGCAGGTCGGCAGAGGCGTGGGTGGGATCCGCCTCGTCGCCAATGTGGTGATCGGCACGGGGTGTGCCGGAGCAGCGAACATGAAGGTAGGCCGCATATGCAGAGCAGCAATAACGGGACACACTCACACTAGTAATACATTACGGGCCAAGACCCTGAGCGGTCATGCGCCCTTTTATTTTATACCTTTGGGCGTGCCCGCCCTCCGGGTGCCTGTACTAACAACAATGTATAGCGCGGGCCGGGTGGCTCCGTCACTACATCAGGCAATGCAAAAAATATTCATTATCGTGACAAGCCAGACTGGCAGTGCCAAAATGAACCCATAGGGTGCATTAAGTTACACTGAAATAGGAATTGTGCCCGCTGCCTTTACCGGCGATTTTCTTGAAAATGCTGCATTTTCTATGTGTCGTGCCTATTCCAGTCGCATGCAGAGACACCATTTTCAGTACTTCCCCAAGATGAATTCCCATTTCGGAATGTTATTATAGTTAATTTGCCCGTATGTAACGCACCATCTGCCGTTTGATATGGCTTCACAGCGCTATTCGGTGGTTCGGGGATGACTTTCCAAACGTTTTTATCGTAGATTGGAACTAAATTCGGTTTAGTGGAGGCATGTGGACAGTAGGATTGGCATGTCAGTTTGAATTCGCTGTAAGTTTGTGTTGCTGTGTGAGGTCGGAAGGCACTACAAAATTACTTAATTCTGCCCTTGACTGGTTAACTTGCTGACTGTTAGATAAATGTATAACTGCAATAAGTAGCTAATGGTAGCAAGTGCCATTGGATGCCTCAGTGGCCGCCTGTCCATGCCTGACACATATAATCCTACAGATACAGCAAATCTAACAGAAATAGCAAATACAGCACCCCGACATCCTGTCCTCTTAGGCATGATACCATACAGATATACAGAGCATGTAGGGTCACCAGAAGAAACCCTGGGCAGACCCGAAGATCCTGGCTCACTACAGACCCATCTCTCCGATTCCCTACCCAGCAAAAATCCTCAAAATATTCATCAACAGGTGACTATCGGACCACCTCAACCACAACCACCTCCTCAAGTCCTGTCGATCGGGCTGCAGGCTGCAACCATAGCACCAAACCCGCCTTCATCGCCACCATTGTCGACATTCGCATGACCATGAACAGAGGGGACACTGCTGCACTCGTTTTCGACCTCTCCGCTGCCTTTGACTCCGTTTATCACCCCATCCTCATAAGGCGGGCACGTACTTGGGCACGCCGCCGGTATGGCGGTCGCGCCGGTCCCCCGCATCCGTGGGAGGCCGGGTGCGCCGCACACAGAGGTGACGTGGCGCCCCCGGCCTCCCCTACATTCAAGCGAGATTAGGGATTTGCCCGCGTGAACCGGAAGCACCTCTAGTGCTTCCGGTTCACGCGACCGGACAACGTTGGGCAGGCCGGTCTAAACCGGCTTGTCCAGTGTTAGTCTTTAAAAAGGCTGGGGAGCGGAACGGACGGTCTCTTTTTCGCCGCTCCCCAGCCTTGCAGGATAGAAGACGGGTCAGGGCCTCAGTCGGAGGCCCCAACGTTTCTTTTTTCTTTTCTGTTTTTATTACAGGTTTGATTTAGCACTGGAGATGAGTTCTGCTCCTGACAGAGGCGCTCCGGGGCTGCTGAGGAGGGCATGTGAAGAGCAGGTGACAGATGGTGCTCGGGGGCCCGATGCCTCGGTGGTTGCGGCGCTCACAAGGGGTCACCACTCTCCACAGTGCCGAGAGGCAGCGCCGCGAGTTAACGGGCGTAGCCTTTTTTATCCACCTCAAACCAGGTAATTCACCACAAACCAACACGAGAGTAACAGTATCCTACTTGGATATATAAAATTATTTACAGCATCACTCTTTAGCAGCATCAGCATGACAAAGGCTGAAAGGAAATTAGGCACGACATTACACTTGAACTTGAGCTTTGCCGTACACTTTAGTGGCCTTGACCTGTCAAAGGCAGTAAAGAAAGTAGGCACCACATTACACTTGAACTTGGGCTTGGCCATACACTTGAACTTGGCCGTCTCGGCCCTCCAAGCCCCCCCTCTGCTGCGCACATTGTGCCAGCAGGCCCCAACGCGCTACAGTAAACAGTTGCACTACTTGAAAACCAGGGCCCCGCATAGCGCACCGCCCACCGGGGTACCTGCACACAGGCAGCCTCCCAAGGTTCAACTCAGTCCATACATTGCAGGTTAGGGCAGTAGAGTCCAGGACCACCAGCAGGTCAGTCCCCCCTTCCGCCTACCCTCTGCACACGCGGATCCTACCCCCTCCTGGGGCCATCCAGTCGCTGAACCTCCATTGTTGTGCATCCCCCATTGTTGTTAACTGTCAGCGCTCCGTAAAGCCTCGCTCTTCTGTCGGGTGGGTGGGCGGTCGACGACGCGCCCCTGTAGCTTGCCGAAGGTCCAAGGGGACAAAGAGGCTGAAGATCCCAGGGCGCGGCCTTAAGTATCCTTCCAGCGCATCCCAATGACATCACCTCATCCAGCCCCCTCTCTGGCCCCGGAGGAGGCTCAGTCCCGTGGCGCTACTAAGGGCGCCCCTCCCCTAGGCGCGGGGGGCGCCTGTTCATAGTACGCGCACAAGAATGATCCTCATAAAACACCTCTATGACACTGCAATAAGAGGACCTGTGCTCCGATGGAGTTGCTCCTTTCCCACAGGGTGCACAAAGTCGGGCAGTCTGGCACCATGTACACCATACATTTCCACAGCCACCAACTTGATCCACGGAGTCCCCCAGGGATCCTCACTTAGCTTGACTCTCCTCAGCATATACATGACATCACTCACCAGCATCATCCGATCCCACAGAATCAACATCTCTTATGAGGACAAAACATCCAACTCAAACTCTCCAACGACACGGCCTGCACCCGGGCCACCTGTATTACCAAAGTTGCCAACTGGATGACAGCCAACTGCTTTAAGCTCAACTCTGACAGAACAGAAGTGTTTTTTGGGGGGAAAAGACACCACTCCCTGGACTCTGGCCAGCTGCACTTGGTCAAGCACTCAGTCTCACGATCAAGCCAGGAACCTCGTCATAGTAGTGGACAAACAACTCTTAATGACTAGTGTAATCAACACAGTGGCATCCTCCTTCTTCCACGTCCTCCTGCTCCTCAAAAAGACCTTTAAGTGGCTCCCTATTGACACCCAGAGACTAGTCAACCAAGCCCTGATAACCAGCAAACTCAACTACTGCAACACTGTCTATGTTTGCATCTCTGCATACCTCACCAGAGGCCTCCAGAACACAACGACCAGACTCATTCTCCAACTCCCCCCCCCTACACCACATCACCAACCACCTCAAAAGGCTGCACTTGCTCCCTACTGATAAGGTGCTCCACACCCTAGGCCCGCCTCCCTGAACAGCCACATTAGTTTCCACACACCATCTAGAACTCTCTTGTCAACCAGCCTCCTGCTAGTTCACACCCGCATCCACAAATCTGGAGCCGACGGTCGCCCTGTCTGGTATCTTTCTCTTAAAGACTGGAACAACCTGCCCCTGCACAGCAGAGCTGCTAGCTCTGTCCTTGTGTTGCACAAAAACTCAAAACATTGCTCTTTAACTAAGCCTAAGCCCCGACCCGGCACGCTCCTCTGGCACCATGATATCCCTGGGGTGACATGCGCATCCTACAAATTCAGGTAACATAAAATAACAGAGCTGCTCTTCCTGGGCTTGTTATCACACCGAATACGTTGCATAATTTTATCAGCATTTGTACGGCATCTTCAAACATTAGTGTAGCATCAGTGCACTTTCTTAATCTGTGTGCCCTTTTCTTACGGAAGTTGGTGGTTAAAGAGAGAAAGAGAATAAGAAAGAAAACATGGAATTAGCCTGTGTGTTCGTGTTTCTTTTTGTGTGAATGGTTGAGGAAGGATGGAAAAGAAGGACTGTGTATGAGTGTCTGGCGACAGAAATTTGATCTTTGAGGGGATTGAAATTAAAGGTAGTCTATTAAAGGGATACATGGCCCAGAAGGAGAAGCACAAGGGAGTAAGAGAGTGATGCACAGGTCCTCTTATTGCAGTGTCATAGAGGTGTTTTATGAGGATGGGGTGAGAAACAGTGTCAAAGGCAGCGGAGAGGTCAAGAACAATGAGTGCAGCAGTGTCCCCTCTGTTCATGATCATGCGAATGTCGACAGTGGTGGCGATGGAGTTGGGTTTGGTGCTATGGTTGCAGCCTGCAGCCCGATTGAGAGGAGTTGAGGAGGTGTTTGTGGTTGAGGTGGTCCGATAGTCACCTGTTGATGAATATTTTGAGGATGTTTGCTGGGTAGGGAATTAGGGAGACGGGTCGGTAGTGAGCCAGTATCTTCGGGTCTGCCTAGGGCATTGTCTGTACCCAAACCACAGTGGGCGGTTTCTCCATGGTCAAAACATTTATGTCTGGGCCAACAAGCCAAAAAGGGAGACGATGGGAGTTTTATCTGAAGCTACTATGTACTCGCCCCTCAATTCCTTAGGTGGTGTGACTTCTGGGAGAGAGAGGTGTCAGGTTTCAAGGAGAAGCGGTCCTCAGGATACTCAAGGCCCTGCCATGGCAATCATCTAGCCTGGGAGGTTTGTGCCTGACTTCCGAGGTTCAGGGCCTCACCTGAAGCTTCCTGGGTGGCTGCTGTAATGGAGCCTCTATCATTATAAACTCCTGAGAGTATCCAGTCATGCTCATTTTGCGAAGATGGATTCATGGTACAGACCCCTGCCTGTTTTGCTCTAGGTGTGCAGAATGTTACGCTGCTAGAGGTGACTGAATGAGTGAGCGCAGTGCTGAACAGACCTAAACAGTCAAGTGCAGTGTAGTTGGTCTGACAGGGAGGACGGTAGGGAAAGCCTTCCTGTACATGAGCCTTTTAAAACATTTGGAGGTGATTGAGAGAGCAGCTTAGTATCTGAGTGAAAGAATGTCAGAATGAGTGGATTGTTTGGTGAGTATAGTAGGGACAGGAGTTTCTGTAGAAGGGAGCACAGAGGAGCATCTCACAGTAAATTGTACCACCACTTCATTGTTCCCTAAACTCAACTAATCTGAAGGAAGATATAAAAACCTGTGTTTGCTTCTTTGTGGTCTCAGAGATTGATCACCTTCACTTTCTAGGTTGCGTAAGTAGTGTATTGTAATCGTACTGTGTCATTGATATAGCCCTTCATACCTCAGAGCATGGGGCGAGCCGAAGCACATTTTCAGACAGATAGCACACTACAATGTGAGGGAGTGCTTGGTTTGTAGCTTGTTGTCTTTGCTGTGAGTTCAAGTGGGAATTTTTTTGTGTGTTGTGTTTAAGCGACCTGGTGCTATTATCTTGAGATGCTAATACCTTGCCTTGGGATGTAGAGCTTTGCAGTGTGGTGGGGATCAGTGTAAAATATAAGCCACTACTCATGGCGCAACCATGTATTCCTAGGAACCTGGGTTGATATTCAATCTATACACCAGTGGTTCCTCGGAATCACTTGTTATAAACTTTGAAGTATAATTTCGGGGATCATTAAATGTATGTCCAAATAGCAACAAATACAAATGAAACTCATAATCCCAATTAGTATCCAAAAAGCAATGGTTTACATTAGACTTAAATTAAACATTTATAATCACACAAAGAAGAAAAAAGCTTTGTGCTCCAAGTAAACTGAGACTGCATAGTGTATGTGAGTTGTGAAGATGTACCAGTGACAATTTACAACTATTAACAAACAATTCTATTGCCTGCAATGTCAAATTTTAGTTAGGGCATAATTCATAAGCTTAATTGTACATCATCAATGAGTTTGAGAAATTGAGTGCAATGCCAAACATAAAGTTGATGTTTTGACTCCCAAACTAGTTATTTAAAACATGGTCTTCCTCAGGACACAAATTGATGGGCAGTCACCAGTTGTTTGAAACACAAAACGTCAGAAGGATAGTGAGCCCCCAGATACATGGTCTGTATTCTTACTGAAAATTGAGATCAAGCAAGCGCTTGCCCTTCTGCTCTGCTAGAGGTTTCTGTCCTCTGTGAGCTTGCCTTAGAAAACCTTTTTGACAGGTGTACCACCCCAGTCAAACTCACCACTTGTCCCTGTCGGTGTAGCAGGATTCTGCTGCTGGTTGCCAGATGCTTGGAGCCAGAAGCGAGAGCCCATTGGCTGCCCCACCCCTCCCTCACCAGATAACAAAAAAATGATAAATTGTGGTATTTCCAGGTGGTCTGAGGGACTGCCACTCTTCCTACACCTCTCATGGCTGTTCACATTGCCAGGTTCTACCTCAACAGGATCTTTTTTCTCTGCTTATTCCACCATTTGCCTGCTCTTCATTGAATTGCTTCACTTTGACAAGGTGCCCTCTTCACAAAGAACAGAGAACTCTCCACAGAGCTCCCGTCGGCTTCTCTATGATCATCTACATGGGTGCACTCGATGCCATGAGGGCATCCATCTCCGCAACTGCAGGTTCTGGGATTTCAACCTGAGTCTCTTTTGATCAGCTGAGGGCAAGAAGACCATCGGCCGTCTATTCTGAATGGCACTATCCCCTCCCTTAGGACTGACTGACCTATGTTGAACTGCTGTTCACATGAACCCTTCTTCACTTCAGCCTTCAAAGTTCTTATTTTATATTTGCTACTAACACCAAGATCTGCACTTGTAGCAGTTCCACCTAGGACCTTGCCACAGGCTCCATGTGCACTGCAGTCGTCCTCCAACTCATTGCAGCTGTACCCCATGACTCTCAGTTACTGGTGACTGCTGACTTGGGGGTCTCACTTACCGTATCATCCATTTTCAGGGCTTGTTGATTCAGAGGTTGACCTGTTACATGCTCCTTAGCGGATTCTATCTTCTGTTGTCAATATACTGCTGTCTGTCTCAGTCAACATACTTTCTTGGGTCTGGTGAACATCTGCAGTTGATTCCTTAATCCAGCATTTAGTTAATCCTACAGTGTCAATTCTGCTTACCAAAAGTTGTCCACTAGGCACTTTTGGGCTCAAGCCCACACATTATTTGTTTTACAAGATAAAATAGGTGCTTCTGAGGACTGGTTATCTGCCCCCATACTCATGTCAGGTGACAAATTTGCATGTCAGAACTGCTACTTACTTCCTCCAGAATTTCCTGTGGCTTTGCTTTCAGATCTTTTCACAAATACTCATGCTTCATGTTGCCAACAAAGAGGGTGAGATGGGCTGGTGTTGCGCCCGCCACAGGGCTTCAGCAGGATCCCACCTCAGCTCATGCATCCAGCCCTCACCTTAATGGCACCAACTAGTTTTAATTGACCCTTGACTCGAACACAGACATAGACGCCAGGCATGGATTTCACTGCCCAGTGGCACATTGGAGCCAGGGCATACTACTGAAAACAATCGGCTCCAAATGACAGTCATGCTGCGAAAAGGGAGCCTTGCCCCAACCCAGTGGCCCCTAAGAGGGGTCAGAGCCGTTGCTGAAGGAGGGATGGAGGCAGTCAATTTATTGGCCACATTGGCATGGTAAAACTGCTGCCATTTGGGCCTAAAACTCTCGGGATGCCAGTAGAACACTATGCCAAGTCTGCTCCTTTAGCTTCTTGGGAACAGCCCGCACACCCTGGACCTCAGTACTACTGGACCGGTCCTCGAGGGAAAAGCCTGCCCCATGTCCAGTTCTCACCAAGACGGTCACACACCACTCCACGGGCTATTTTACGCATTAGGGAGGACCATGGTCTTGTGCCAGGTCTCTGTCTAGGAGGCAGCCAATAATCGCCACACACCATCATTTGGGCCGCTCCACTGTTAACGATTCTTCCTCATGATGACCCATGGAAACCATGTTATTACTTATACTTCTTCTAGATATTCAAGTTTGATCATTCTCTCCTCCAGGGCTGTCACCGGCCCCAGCGGGGCTGATCTGAGGACCTCACTAAATCACCCAGTCAGTAGAAGTGACAGACAGTGCGTACAGAGGGCATGGACTTATTCTGCGGTAGGTATTAATATGCACTTACTGGGAATTCTTTGTTCATGGGAGATACTTGCTATTTCCAATCCCTATCACTAACAGGGCTCAACAGGTTACCCTGTCAACAAAGGGTAGACACATACTGATCCATTCAGTGTAACATGTGTGCAGCCTCATAATTCTAAGGGCATTGCAGATCTGTTATTGCTCGATATAGTGTTGCTGAACGCCACTTGCCTCCAAGAAATTGAACGTTGATCGCTGGAGGTCACATTATTAGTTATTATTGAGGAACCTCTTTCATTATCCAAATTACTCAAACAAATTGCTCCAACTTGTAACCTCCATGCCCTACTATTCACAGAAACAAGAAAAATGTCAAGCATTTGTAAATGGGTGAGGTTTCCCATGTTGAATCAAATTAACCAAAGACTCTACTGCTGCTTGTGCTTTTCCATAAATTCCTTTAAGTGTCAGGTTTGCAACCATAATCCTCCCAGAACCTAAAGTTTTTTGTTTCCTGGATGCGGTTCGTTAGGTCATGGGAATAACACAGCTGAATTGCTAGTCAAGATTGTTTATTGTGGGAACTATGACTGTATTTGATCATCTTTGAACCTCCAACTATCCTTCTGGAGTAGTGACAACATTCTTTGCAGAAGCTTTAATTTTTTTTCATCTTGACCCAGTCAAAAAATTTCACCTATAGTGGCAGGCTCCCGGTCATCCCTTTTAATCATGACCTCAGTTCAGAAAACCAACAAAATATAACCAGACTCCTATTCTATTATTCCTAGCTGAAATATTCAGGCAACCAGCCTGCTCTATAGACTCTTAATGTTTTTAAAGTAAACACTTTGACAGCTTGGACACTCTCTCAAGAGCATGAAGGGAACTCTGACAGGCAGGGGCTGGGACAGGTAGTAGCTTGTGTTGCAACAGACCATCATCTTGATCCAAAGATCCAACTATGATTTTTTTTACTGCAGCAACTTTAATAAATGCTATTAGAGCTGGAACTACTGCAGTTTCATGCACGAGAATTTCCATCCAATGGATGCTCATTAAAGGATCTAAAGTGTACTAATTCCAATAACAGAGCTGCCAGCTTGGCACAGACGGGCATTGCAGGCTGGTGACTCATGGAAGGGTCTGGGTTCATGCCCCTGCCAGGCAAAGGTGCCCAAGCTGTACTTTGTCTGGGGACCAATTCAGCAGAGGAAGGCCCTTTTAAGTTTGGAGCAATTTCCTAGATTCAGAGGGTTGGTTCCCATAACATAGGACAGAGGATCCTCGGGAGGGTACCCATTTGGAGCTATGACTCAGGACCCAGTCAGATTTTACCATCCTGCCAGCGCCAGGGAGTTATCACATAACTTGTGAAAGCATGGCAGATGTTCCCAGATGGATGAGCTGCAACACATCTTCCCTTCTTGATACAAACCACAGAATAAGAGTGTATAAGCAAAAGACACAATACCGTAAAAAGGATACAGTAGATTTGAAGGAACTACCAGAATGACATTACAAATATAGAGGTGCACAAAAGTGCTGACATGTATCACATAGAATGACAAGTGTCATCTGGTAAAAGGCTCACAAAAGAAATTACAAAGGTTCAAATTCCTTCAATCAGAAGGGTTTCCTTTTCTGTCTCAAGCTCCTCCATGGCCTTCTGCTGATGTTTGTTGTTCTCCTCCAAGGATTTCTTCCAAAATTACTGGACTCACTCTTGCAGGCAGTCCCCATGCTGCTTGGTTGGGCAGGACTTCATGGAGTCATTCACTACATAAACTTGTCATCTATTTCCCCAATAGATGCATGTTCCACACATCACCAGATCTACCACAACCACATTGTTCTTCATCTCAATGATTTGGCAGGGGCCCATAAGCTTGGACTTGCCCTTCACCAGAAACTCATCTCCCACCATCAACTCACTTTTTCTGACCCGATTCTCCTCATCATATCAATGCTTGTACAGCTTCTGGTACTACCTCTACTTAATGGAGCTCCACTGCTTATCCAAGTCTCTCCATCTTGAACCAGACTCCAACCATGCAGAGTTAAAGTTTTGACCCAGCCAATCCTACCTTCAAACAAAGGGAGACGTGCAAGAGCCCATGTGTGTCATGTTCATGTGTTCCTACTCCCCATAGAGACTGGAAAGTTTTTCGCATCCCGTGGTAGTTCAAGAATTACCCGCGAGGCAGATCAGATTGGGAAATCAAATCTTCCAAGGGGATCAGTGCTCCCTCTAGGTAGAGGTCCCCCTCTCTCGAAAGGCCTGCATTCTCCCACTCCCTCAGTTGGTTTGCAGTAAAGGAGGAGGAGGTTTTAACATCTCCTCTCGGCAGTCCCACCAAGGGGAGGTCAGGTGAGTACAGTGCGATCTCTGACGTATGCATAATGCTCCTGCACCAGCAGCTCAGGGCTACTGCGGCCAGAGTGCCCTGAGATCGAACCCGCCTCCTCGGAAGCATCAATCAGGCCAGTAGTTTCCCTTTCAGGTCAGTGCAGGGCGGGGAGTCAAATGACTCCAACCCAATCCCCTCCAGCCACTGTGCCAACCACTGTAGTTGGGCGGCCAGGTAGTAGGACTCAAAATCCGGGGCCCCCAATCCCCCCTTTTCTGGCAATCTCTGGGCAATGGCTAGCGACACCCTATTGTGGTCCCATTCCAGATCAAGTCTCTCAGTAGCATGTCTAGTTCTTTGAACCAGGCCCTCGGGATGACCACAGGTAGGTTTGCAAAGAAATGAAGTAGGCGTTGTAGCATAACCATTTTAGAGAGCGCAACCCTTGACATAATGGGGAGTTTGAGGGAGCGCCAGAATGCCACTGCTGATTTGAGTGAACGAAGAGCTGGGTTCAGTTTACCGTCCAGTAAGTCACTTTGGTCATGGAATATTTGGATACCTAAATATCGGAAAGACCGGGGGGACCACTTGGTGCCCATCGGGAGCATCAGGGGGCAGGAAGCTGCGGGGTCCAGGGGGAAAATATGTGTCTTATGGCCGTTCACCTTTAGTCCGGTTAATATGGTATAGTCATTTAAGATATCTATTGCAGCTGTTATCCCCTCTTCGCCGTTCCGCAAGTACAGAAGGATGTCATCCGGGTAGAGGGAAATCATGATTTCCCTCCCATCTAGTGTCAGACCAAGTCGGTCGCGCTCTGCTCTGGACTGCACAGCCAGTGGCTCCATAACTAATGCGAACTAAAGGGGCGAGAGGGGGCATCCCTGTTGGGTTTCTCTATGTATCTCGTAGGAGTGCGAGATTGTACCCCCCGTCTTAACTCTGGCTAATGGGAGAGTGTAGAGTAGGCTCGACCCACTTGATCCAGCCCTCCCCCAATCTTAGGGCATGCATTACCTGCAGCAGAAAATCCCATCGCAGGGAGTCGAAAGCTTTTTGGAGGTCCACTGCCATGACCACCGCGTTCGGGAGGTCTAGGTGAAAAATTACATAGTATAGCCGCCTAAGTCTGCCCGATGTGGATCTGGTTGGTATGAACCCATTTTGATCTGTGTAGACTAGTGTACGCATGTGCGGGAGCAGCCTATTGGCTAATATTTTGCTCAGTATTTTGAAATCCATTTTTAACATGGATAATGGCCTGAATTCTGTGACTTTAGGGGCGTCTGTTTTGGTCTAAGGGATAAGTACTACCAGGGCCTCCCTGGTTGTTGTTGGCAAGTGACCACGGTCTAATGAGTCGGCATACAGCTTCACGAGGTGGGTTGCAAGCTGGTCGCTGTATGTTGCATAAAATTCGGCAGGAAGGCCATCTGGGCCTGGGGTCTTCCCTTTTGCCATGTCCTTAATCGCTGCTCTGGTTTCGTGTATGTTGATAGCGCCCCCCAGGTCTTTCTAGTGCACAATGTCGATGGTTTGTAAGGGGATCTTGTCTAAGTAGTCCCGGATTTGAGTCTCCGGTATATTTGGTGGGCGCTCATTTAATGACCTATAATAATGTAGGAAGCAAGTATTTATGTTTTTAGGGGAATAGGTCGCGGAATAGGTTCGATCTGCAGCTTCGTTATGGGGGACCCTCTGGTCTCTGGTTGAATCAGCCACGCCAGCAGTCTGCCTGATTTCCCACCCTCAGTGTGTTGTTTCTTCCGATATTCCTTACTATCTAGAGTTCGCAATCTGTCCAGCGCCTTATTATAGGTGCTCTTGGCTCGGGATAGTTGTGTGTGTGTATCTTCCGGAGGCCCCAGCCTAAGCTCAAGTGCGTGGATCTCAGCTTCTTGTTTCCGGAGTTTGTTCACAATCTCCCTTCTAGCTCCCACCATCTTCCCCATACATTGTCCCCGGATAACCGCTTTGAAAGAGTCCCACTCCACCAGCGAAGAGCTGGCCGTTCCCCGATTGTTGGAGAAGTAGTCAGTTATGGAGAGTTGCAGAGACTGCCGTAAGCATGCGTCCTCTAACATATTGGCGCCTAAGCACCAAGTTGGAATGGCTGGTACTTCGTGGGTAAGGGAGAGCACCAGGAGTAAAGGGCTGTGGTCAGACAGTGTACGTCCCAGATATTCCGGGTTGGACATGTGCGTGCTGATGTGGGATGAGCATAGAAACATGTCCAGTCTAGTATGTAAATGATATAAGGGGAAATAGAATGAGTAATCCCTGACCTGGTCATGATGCAGTCTCCACACGTCCACTAAATCCCAGTGCTTTATCCAGGTTCTAAGAGCTTTCGTGTTGGAGTTGACTAGGGCACCATGTAATGGTGGCGTAGATCTGTCTATGGTGGTGTCCACTACGCAGTTATAGTCCCCACCCAATACTACGTCCTGTGTGGCCATCCCTGCAAGCGGATTAGAGAGTGTACGAAGAAACTGTTGTTGCTCCTGGTTAGAGGCATAGATGCTACCCCTCGTTATCTCCTTGCCCAATAGCCTCCCCTTAATCAGCACGTATCTGCCCTCGGGATCAATTAGGGTTTGTGTCGCGTCAAAGGGTGTTCCAGGGCGTATCCACACTAGGACTCCCCGGGAGAAGGCAGATTATGACGTGGCATATAGTTGTCCCCTCCAGCGTCGCCGGAGGCGCTGTCCTTCCTCGCGAGTCAGGTGGGTCTCTTGGAGCATGACTATTTGCGCCCCCCCTGCGCCTAATGTAGTTGAGTATGTTGTGGCGTTTCGCTGGTGAGCTCATGCCTCTAACGTTCCAGGTGAGGAACTTTATTCCTCTAGGGCCTACGTTTGTGCCTGACATGTATGCGTAGTATCGTGGACTGCCTGCCACAACCTATTACGACTACATCTCGTTACCTGAGCGCTCATACAAATTTTGAAAACCCCAACCCAAGGGCAGCAGCGCAACCGCTAACCGCCCACACATACGAACCAAACAGTACATGAGCTCAAAACGCCACCTTCAAACTGCTAGGCGAAGCCTTCTGGTGGGGGTGGATGCAGAGTTCGGTTGGGGCAGGAGCGCCTCGTCCCGGCTTCATCACGTGGTTGTGCCCTCAAGTGGCAGTGCTCATTCCATAGTCCACATCTGTAGGCTGTGGCGCTCCCATTTTCGGGTCCAATGGCGGTCCTCCTTCTGTTACATGGATTCTCGGGGGACATGGGATACACGCCAGTGCAAGGGGTGTCCCAGAGATCTGCCTCAGCTAGGCGATATCATCCACTAGTCGTGGAGTGAGCTTCGGCAGTAGGGGGTCAGTGTCAAGGGAGTCTCCGGAGTCAGCCGATGCATCAGCAGATATAGCCGATGCACCCGACATTTTACTCTGGTGCATGGGCGAGAGGATTTGCGCCACCGCCCGCAGCACCGCCTGTCTGTCTTGGTAGGTTTGCGAGGCTGTGGGCTTTCGTGCTTGAGTTGTTTTGCGGTTGCGCTTAGGTCTCCTTCTGCGTGGTTGTAGCCCTGTCTCTGTATGTAGTGGTTTCTTAGGTAGCGGTGCACCCTTCTTGTACGCCTCCATCCAGGTCCAGACCTCTTCCGGGGTGTCGCAGAAGTGTGAGGTTCCATCGAGCATGATTTTCAGCTTGGCCGGGAATATTAGGGAGTATTGTATTCCTTCTTCCCTAAGGGCTTTTTTGGCTTCGAGGAAGGACACCCGCTGGGTCTGGACCCTAGCCGTAAAGTCTGTGAAAATGGACACCTTGCTGTTTTCGAGCACATGCAGGCCATGTTCACAGGAGTGCCAGAGGAGCGTGTATCGGTCTCTGAAATGGAGAAGTCTAGCAATTACCGGCCGGGAGGGACCTCCCAGGGCAGGCGGCCGACCCGGCACTCTATGCATCCTATCCAGGGCGAAGAACTGAGACAAGAGTTCCGGGGCCACAACGGAGCGTAGCCAATTTTCCAGGAATTCCACCATGTTGGCTCCTTCTGCCTGCTCCGGTATCCCTATAAGTCTGACATTATTTCTGCGATTGTGGCCTTCTGCGTCTTCCGCTCGCCGTTCAAGGATTGCCACTCTCTTGGAAAGGTCATCGATCTTGGCTGCGTGTGATCTGTGTTCCGGCTGTAGCTCAGTTATTGCGGATTTTGTTTCCCAAACTCTGTCTGCCAGCTTCCGGTGTTCTGCTTGCAGCAGTCCCAGTCCCACCGAGACCGCCCCAATGTCCTGTTGTAAAGCATTTTTGGTGTCAGCAATGGCCGCAAGCACCCTGTCCAGGTGTGAGTGGAGGAAATCATCCCCGTGGGTGGGCTCGTCCTCCCCCTCTCTCTCTTGTGTTACGGGTAAAGGTTCCCTGGTGGCGGGCTGAGTGCCCCCCGGCTTCTGCTTCGGCTTAGGCATCTTGTTGGGTGGCGGATCCCGCGGCTAGGGCCACAGCGAAAGGATCCCCTTCAGGTGCTGACGGAGGACCGGTGGCTCTCGGTCCCGTGACTGGGCTACTTCTGATTGCGCTTGTCCCCGCTTTCAGTGCAGTGCACCCGTCCGTGCAATTCTGGGTGTCATATTTTGATTGACTGTACTTGGGGGGGAGATCGCTACTGTCCCACTTATCTGGGCTTCCCCGTGGATTCGGGCGAGGTCCGTTGCCACACCGTCTTGGGCCTAGTCAGGCCTCTCCATCCACTGCATCGTCTCCGATTCTGTACCGGTCGCCGTTGGTTCCTCTGCCTCAACCTCAGCAGGCATGGCCACGGGATCCAATGGTCGGTCTTCACCGTCCCCGACCTGTTCGCAGGCGTGTCCCCAACGGGGCCTCTTTTCTCCAGTCCCAGCGAAAACTACCCTGAGAAGATTGTATGTCGACTGGCTTCGGCCACTCCTCACCACCGGTTCCAAGGAGGTCCGGGCTCTCTCTAGCTCGGCCTGCTATGTGTCTAGTTGCCGTCGTCACCAAGAGGGGCCCCCGTTAATATGTCCAACTAGAGCAAGCACAGAGGCACAACATGTCTAGGCCCAACAGCACCCACGCCGGCATCTCCCCATGGTTCAACTCACTCTCCTATTGTAGGTCGCCGTCTCAATACCGGGCCCCCGGCTCTTCCTCACCCTCCGCCCACCACGGCCGTTGCGTGGGTCCGCTTCCCGGTCTAAGGTTGTCACGACCCTGCGGCTTGCACGATGCAGGGCACTCCTCCCCAGCTCCGGCGTCGTCTCTCCGCGCGTGTGCGCCCAGGGCCCCGAATCCACTCGGCCTCTGCCAGGCCCCGCACAGCGTGCGGCCTGTTGGTCCTTTCAGGGTCCCCACTGTCTGAAGGAGCGTCCCAGGGTCTCCCGCAGCAATCCCAGGCAGGGCTCAGTCAGCAGCGCAAGGCAGGGAGCAGGTCGTCCGGCATTGGAAGGCCGCGGTCACCCGCCGTAGCTGCAGGTGGGGACCAGCGGGAGGCGCGAAGCAGTAGGCAAGCTCTCGTCTCTGGGCAGCACCCCGAAGTCCTCCAGTGCCTGTCCCAGCCCCAGTGGAGTCCAGCAGAAGGCACTGCTCAGGAGGCAGACCACTGTCTCCAGGCCTGTTTGTGTGCGTCCTCTTCTGTTGGCATCGGCGTCCTCCCCAGCTGGGCAACCCCTCCAACGTAGCGCAACCGGCCCGATCTGGCGCCCCACACGCCCGGCCTCGCCTACCTCAGAGCCGCGTCGGAGCCACCCACTCCTCTGCTCTGCCGGTGCTCCGGGCGTGCGTCTTCTCTCCAAGGGGGGCTGCGGAGCTATTTGTTCGGGTGATAAGCTCAGGGGTCACTGCAGACCACAACGCGGCCTCCAGCCCACGCGGCCAGCTCGCTCGTTCTCCGCGTCTCTGCCCCAAGTCCGTCCTTCAGAGCCGCACTGTGGCAATCTCGGACCACCGCTGTGTTCCCCCTGAGGTAGTTTGTCGGGGGGATTGTATTCGGCGCCTCGAAGCAGTGGATGCCGCTTTAGTGACAGGATTTTTTACAGGCCAGCACGGAGCTCCGAGCTCACACGTTTGCCATGCTTGGTGTCTTGGCCACGCCCCCAAACTGACCCCATTGTTGGTGATAATCGACTTTGATATCCTTTTACAAGCAAACTCATCACTCAAAAATTCCAATACTACTTGAGTATTAACCACACTTATGCACCTTGTGGCAACCCACTTGGATGTGTAATCTACCAACAAGAGGGCATGCCTCTTGGAGACTGAATGAAGTTCGAATGAACCCATGATATCTAACCCTAACTTACACCAGGGCTCCTCAGGGATCTCAACTAGAGACAGATGAATGGACCAACCACATCCCATCTATTGTTGCCAACATAAAACACAATCCCTCACTGTAAGAAGTGGTGTTACTTGTTAAAGGGGATTAGAACCCATTTCAAACAATAATTGCAATCCTTGTCAGGGTGAACTACAAATGTCAATAATTCAACGTGTGCTTAACCCTCTAGTAGCTTGGCACAAAGCAGTCATGCTTAACTTAGAGGCAATATTTAAAGTATTTATGCAGTGCTAAAACAGTAATAAAGTTGAAAAGCAAAACATAAAAATCTCAAAATAAGTTAGAAAAATAGAGTATAATTTAACACCTTCGGCGCTGTGCGGGAGAATTAATGAGTGGGCGTGTTTCGGACGGCCCCCGGCCGTCCTCCGCACACGCCCACCGTGACGTCGGACGGCCGGGGGCCGTCCTGAGCACCGAAGGGGTTAATAAACAAAATGACACTATTATGAGTAAATCCAATAAAGGGAACCAGGGCTATGAATGTTATAGCGCAAGAAGCACAATGTGCAATAGTCAATGGTCGTGGTAGAACAGGACCCAAATGCAATTTGACGCTGACCGTGAGGGAGCGCAGGTCCGATACACCAACCTGGTTTGTCTTGGTCAAAGATTTTACCTTCTGACTTTGGTCCTTTAAGTCCCAGTACACCACAAAAGTACACTTCTAAAGCTTCTCAGGATCTCAGGGGAGGCAAGTAGAGACTCACAGGGTGGCAGACAGAGGCCGCAGCAGGGTCCAGTCATGATCAGCTGAGAAGTTGTAGGAAAAGGTCTCTTGCAGCTTGTTGTGCCTTTGTATCTTTAACAGGAAGTCAGCCAACTGACCCTTAGAGTCACATCTGGGGCCCTGGGTTCAAGGCAAGCAGGTCCATTCTTCAGACATCAGGGCAGTCCTTCTGAATCTTCTCAGGTCCTAGAGTGTTCTGATTTTAGGTTTTGATAGTGTCACTTCTATACCCAGTGCAAGTCTGTGGGTGGGGGGCAAACCCGTGCTCTATCCCCAAACTGCTTCTGGACAGTTTTTCCCTTTCCCCTGGGTTTGGCTCCTGTCTGGCTAGTGTAACAAAGGACAGGAAGGCCCAGGAGTGAGCTGCATCTGCCAGTGACAGGATAGGCTTCTTCTGAAGTCAGGAAGGGCTGGGTCCAGACCCCAGGTAACTCTTTTGTCCTGCAATCAGAACAGAGGCACAGCTGGTCACACAGCCATCCTGTCAGGAAGACCCATTCCCTTCTACACTCATGTCTTTTGTCCACTGTCTAGTTCCAATACACATTTCCCAGTGGGAAAAGCCATCAACAGTCAGTAGACATTGGCAGGAAGGCCCATGTGGATTAGGCAGAAAAAGGTCAACTTCTAAAAGTGGAAGTTCCAAAATAGTAATTCAAAATCCGACTTTACCATTAAAGAGGATTTAAAATTACTATTAAAATGAGTCAAAAGAGTATTTTCCTAGTTGTTCCCAAACTGAATTTAGCACTTGCCACTGTGAAAAATGACTTTGGAGGATTTTCACTGCCAAGGCATGTAAAACATTAAATATACATGTCCTACTTTTTAAATACCATGTACCCTTCCCTATGCGCATTTAGGGTCTACTTTAGGGGTGACATACGTATTAAAGCGGTAGGTTTAGGCATGGCAAAAGGTTTATTTTGCCATGTCGAAATGGCAGTTTAAAACTTTCCTACAAGCTGCAATATCGTACCTGAGACATGTTTTAGGGAGCTACTTTAGTGGGTGGCACAATGAGTGCTGCAGCCCACTATTAGCATTTAATTTACAGTGTAGTATACTGCATAATATACAGGTAGCACTACATACTAGTAAGTATAAGTACTTATAAGTAAATATGCTAATCAGGTCTATGCCAATGTTACCATATTTAAAGGTCAGTGCACACACACTTTACCCAGGGCTCGAGTCGAGGGTAAACGCAGGTAGACGCCATCTACCCACTATTTTCAGGGGGTAGATGCCATTACCCTGCTGCAAAGCTCACCACTTCTATTTCTTCTGGAATTCACAGAAATATGCTGTACTCGTCCCAGTGTCATTTTCTGACACCGGGACACTTTCAGCAGTGCCTGCTCATTGTATGCTTTTATTCCGAGCAGCAACGTGCAGCCGGGTAAAGGGCTTATTAGTTGCGAGCTGGGATCATAACGAAGGCTGACGTTAAGGGCCCATTAGACCTCTTTTTGTTGGAGTATCCTGGCTGGGAGCTATCTGGAGTCTCACACCTAGATGCAATGGAGGGGAAACAAAGGCACACCGCTTATCACTTCAAAGGTACTTAAGAGAGAAATGCTTTTGACTTTGTTCAGTCTCTGTATATAAGAGATATTTATGCATGCAGTGTAAGAATGTCAAATGTGAAAGGGGGTAGGAGCACACTGTCATCACATCTCAGCGTCATTACATCTGGGCATCTTGGTCGATGTAGTGCATCATTTTCAGTTCAGAGCAAAGTTCGTAGTAATAATAGGCTAATTCCTTAATTTGTTATCGCGTATCCCTAGACACGTGTTTCTGGATTCCTCCGTCATCAGTAGGGAAAAGATCGTAGGTTGCTGGACATGCTGCGCTTAATTTTCACAGGCATAATTCCACTCAGGGCATGCAGGCGCTCCCAAGCACGTCAGCTCAGGCGGCTCGAGGGAGCCTTTTAAACAGTGAAGGGGGGTAGGAGCACACTGTCATCACGTCTCAGCGCCATTACCTCTGGGCATCTTGGTCGATGTAGTGCATCATTTCCGTTCAGAGCAAAGTTCGTAGTAATAATAGGCTAATTCCTTAATTTGTTATCGCGTATCCCTAGACACGTGTTTCTGGATTCCTCCGTCATCAGTAAGGAAAAGATCGTAGGTTGCTGGACATGCTGCCGCTTAATTTTCACAGGCATAATTCCACTCAGGGCATGCAGGCGCTCCCAAGCTCGTCAGCTCAGGCGGCTCGAGGGAGCCTTTTAAACAGTGAAAGGGGGTAGGAGCACACTGTCATCACATCTCAGCGTCATTACCTCTGGGCATCTTGGTCGATGTAGTGCATCATTTTCAGTTCAGAGCAAAGTTCGTAGTAATAATAGGCTAATTCCTTAATTTGTTATCGCGTATCCCTAGACACGTGTTTCTGGATTCCTCCGTCATCAGTAGGGAAAAGATCGTAGGTTGCTGGACATGCTGCCGCTTAATTTTCACAGGCATAATTCCACTCAGGGCTTGCAGGCGCTCCCAAGCTCGTCAGCTCAGGTGGCTCGAGGGAGCCTTTTAAACAGTGAAAGGGGGTGGGAGCACACTGTCATCACGTCTCAGTGTCATTACCTCTGGGCATCTTGGTCGATGTAGTGCATCATTTTCAGTTCAGAGCAAAGTTCGTAGTAATAATAGGCTAATTCCTTAATTTGTTATCGTGTATCCCTAGACACGTGTTTCTGGATTCCTCCGTCATCAGTAGGGAAAAGATCGTAGGTTGCTGGACATGCTGCCGCTTAATTTTCACAGGCATAATTCCACTCAGGGCATGCAGGCGCTCCCAAGCTCGTCAGCTCAGGCGGCTCGAGGGAGCCTTTTAAACAGTGAAAGGGGGTAGGAGCACACTGTCATCACGTCTCAGCGTCATTACCTCTGGGCATCTTGGTCGATGTAGTGCATCATTTTCAGTTCAGAACAAAGTTCGTAGTAATAATAGGCTAATTCCTTAATTTGTTATTGCGTATCCCTAGACACGTGTTTCTGGATTCCTCCGTCATCAGTAGGGAAAAGATCGTAGGTTGCTGGACATGCTGCCGCTTAATTTTCACAGGCATAATTCCACTCAGGGCATGCAGGCGCTCCCAAGCTCGTCAGCTCAGGCGGCTCGAGGGAGCCTTTTAAACAGTGAAGGGGGGGTAGGAGCACACTGTCATCACGTCTCAGCGCCATTCCCTCTGGGCATCTTGGTCGATGTAGTGCATCATTTCCGTTCAGAGCAAAGTTCGTAGTAATAATAGGCTAATTCCTTAATTTGTTATCGCGTATCCCTAGACACGTGTTTCTGGATTCCTCCTTCATCAGTAAGGAAGCGATCGTAGGTTGCTGGACATGCTGCCGCTTAATTTTCACAGGCATAATTCCACTCAGGGCATGCAGGCGCTCCCAAGCTCATCAGCTCATGCGGCTCGAGGGAGCCTTTTAAACAGTGAAAGGGGGTAGGAGCACACTGTCATCACATCTCAGCGTCATTACCTCTGGGCATCTTGGTCGATGTAGTGCATCATTTTCAGTTCAGAGCAAAGTTCGTAGTAATAATAGGCTAATTCCTTAATTTGTTATCGCGTATCCCTAGACACGTGTTTCTGGATTCCTCCCTCATCAGTAGGGAAAAGATCGTAGGTTGCTGGACATGCTGCCGCTTAATTTTCACAGGGAGAATTCCACTCAGGCGCTCCCAAGCTCGTCAGCTCAGGCGGCTCGAGGGAGCCTTTTAAACAGTGAAAGGGGGTAGGAGCACACTGTCATCACGTCTCAGCGTCATTAACTCTGGGCATCTTGGTCGATCCAGTGCATCATTTTCAGTTCAGAGCAAAGTTCGTAGTAATAATAGGCTAATTCCTTAATTTGTTATTGCGTATCCCTAGACACGTGTTTCTGGATTCCTCCGTCATCAGTAGGGAAAAGATCGTAGGTTGCTGGACATGCTGCCGCTTAATTTTCACAGGCATAATTCCACTCAGGGCATGCAGGCGCTCCCAAGCTCGTCAGCTCAGGCGGCTCGAGGGAGCCTTTTAAACAGTGAAAGGGGGTAGGAGCACACTGTCATCACGTCTCAGCGTCATTACCTCTGGGCATCTTGGTCGATGTAGTGCATCATTTTCAGTTCAGAACAAAGTTCGTAGTAATAATAGGCTAATTCCTTAATTTGTTATTGCGTATCCCTAGACACGTGTTTCTGGATTCCTCCGTCATCAGTAGGGAAAAGATCGTAGGTTGCTGGACATGCTGCCGCTTAATTTTCACAGGCATAATTCCACTCAGGGCATGCAGGCGCTCACAAGCTCGTCAGCTCAGGCGGCTCGAGGGAGCCTTTTAAACAGTGAAGGGGGGTAGGAGCACACTGTCATCACGTCTCAGCGCCATTCCCTCTGGGCATCTTGGTCGATGTAGTGCATCATTTTCCGTTCAGAGCAAAGTTCGTAGTAATAATAGGCTAATTCCTTAATTTGTTATCGCGTATCCCTAGACACGTGTTTCTGGATTCCTCCGTCATCAGTAGGGAAAAGATCGTAGGTTGCTGGACATGCTGCCGCTTAATTTTCACAGGCAGAATTCCACTCAGGCGCTCGCAAGCTCAGTCAGCTCAGGCGGCTCGAGGGAGCCTTTTAAACAGTGAAAGGGGGTAGGAGCACACTGTCATCACGTCTCAGCGTCATTACCTCTGGGCATCTTGGTCGATCTAGTGCATCATTTTCAGTTCAGAGCAAAGTTCGTAGTAATAATAGGCTAATTCCTTAATTTGTTATCGCGTATCTCTAGACACGTGTTTCTGGATTCCTCCGTCATCAGTAGGGAAAAGATCATAGGGTGCTGGACATGCTGCCGCTTAATTTTCACAGGCATAATTCAACTCAGGGCATGCAGGCGCTCCCAAGCTCGTCAGCTCAGGCGGCTCGAGGGAGCCTTTTAAACAGTGAAAGGGGATAGGAGCACGCTGTCTTCACGTCTCAGCGTCATTACCTCTGGGCATCTTGGTCGATGTAGTGCATCATTTTCAGTTCAGAGCAAATTTCGTAGTAATAATAGGCTAATTCCTTAATTTGTTATCACGTGTTTCTGGATTCCTCCGTCATCAGTAGGGAAAAGATCGTAGATTGCTGGACATGCTGCCGCTTAATTTTCACAGGCATAATTCCACTCAGGGCATGCAGGCGCTTCCAAGCTCGTCAGCTCAGGCGGCTCGAGTGAGCCTTTTAAACAGTGAAAGGGGGTAGGAGCACACTGTCATCACGTCTCAGCGTCATTACCTCTGGGCATCTTGGTCGATGTAGTGCATCATTTTCAGTTCAGAACAAAGTTCGTAGTAATAATAGGCTAATTCCTTAATTTGTTATCGCGTATCCCTAGACACGTGTTTCTGGATTCCTCCGTCATCAGTAGGGAAAAGATCGTAGGTTGCTGGACATGCTGCCGCTTAATTTTCACAGGCATAATTCCACTCAGGGCATGCAGGCGCTCACAAGCTCGTCAGCTCAGGCGGCTCGAGGGAGCCTTTTAAACAGTGAAGGGGGGTAGGAGCACACTGTCATCACGTCTCAGCGCCATTCCTCTGGGCATCTTGGTCGATGTAGTGCATCATTTCCGTTCAGAGCAAAGTTCGTAGTAATAATAGGCTAATTCCTTAATTTGTTATCGCGTATCCCTAGACACGTGTTTCTGGATTCCTCCGTCATCAGTAAGGAAAAGATCGTAGGTTGCTGGACATGCTGCCGCTTAATTTTCACAGGCATAATTCCACTCAGGGCATGCAGGCGCTCCCAAGCTCGTCAGCTCAGGCGGCTCGAGGGAGCCTTTTAAACAGTGAAAGGGGGTAGGAGCACACTGTCATCACGTCTCAGCGTCATTACCTCTGGGCATCTTGGTCAATGTAGTGCATCATTTTCAGTTCAGAGCAAAGTTCGTAGTAATAATAGGCGAATTCCTTAATTTGTTATCGCGTATCCCTAGACACGTGTTTCTGGATTCCTCCGTCATCAGTAGGGAAAAGATCGTAGGTTGCTGGACATGCTGCCGCTTAATTTTCATAGGCATAATTCCAATCAGGGCATGCAGGCGCTACCAAGCTCGTCAGCTCAGGCGGCTCGAGGGAGCCTTTTGAACAGTGAAAGGGGATAGGAGCACACTGTCATCACGTCTCAGCGTCATTACCTCTGGGCATCTTGGTCGATGTAGTGCATCATTTTCAGTTGAGAGCAAAGTTCGTAGTAATAATAGGCTAATTCCTTAATTTGTTATCACGTGTTTCTGGATTCCTCCGTCATCAGTAGGGAAAAGATCGTAGATTGCTGGACATGCTGCCGCTTAATTTTCACAGGCATAATTCCACTCAGGGCATGCAGGCGCTTCCAAGCTCGTCAGCTCAGGCGGCTCGAGTGAGCCTTTTAAACAGTGAAAGGGGGTAGGAGCACACTGTCATCACGTCTCAGCGTCATTACCTCTGGGCATCTTGGTCGATGTAGTGCATCATTTTCAGTTCAGAACAAAGTTCGTAGTAATAATAGGCTAATTCCTTAATTTGTTATCGCGTATCCCTAGACACGTGTTTCTGGATTCCTCCGTCATCAGTAGGGAAAAGATCGTAGGTTGCTGGACATGCTGCCGCTTAATTTTCACAGGCATAATTCCACTCAGGGCATGCAGGCGCTCCCAAGCTCGTCAGCTCAGGCGGCTCGAGGGAGCCTTTTAAACAGTGAAAGGGGGTAGGAGCACACTGTCATCACGTCTCAGCGTCATTACCTCTGGGCATCTTGGTCGATGTAGTGCATCATTTTCAGTTCAGAGCAAAGTTCGTAGTAATAATAGGCTAATTCCTTAATTTGTTATCGCGTATCCCTAGACACGTGTTTCTGGATTCCTCCGTCATCAGTAGGGAAAAGATCGTAGGTTGCTGGACATGCTGCCGCTTAATTTTCACAGGCATAATTCCACTCAGGGCATGCAGGCGCTCCCAAGCTCGTCAGCTCAGGCGGCTCGAGGGAGCCTTTTAAACAGTGAAAGGGGTTAGGAGCACACTGTCATCACGTCTCAGCGTCATTACCTCTGGGCATCTTGGTCGATGTAGTGCATCATTTTCAGTTCAGAACAAAGTTCGTAGTAATAATAGGCTAATTCCTTAATTTGTTATTGCGTATCCCTAGACACGTGTTTCTGGATTCCTCCGTCATCAGTAGGGAAAAGATCGTAGGTTGCTGGACATGCTGCCGCTTAATTTTCACAGGCATAATTCCACTCAGGGCATGCAGGCGCTCCCAAGCTCGTCAGCTCAGGCGGCTCGAGGGAGCCTTTTAAACAGTGAAGGGGGGTAGGAGCACACTGTCATCACGTCTCAGCGCCATTCCCTCTGGGCATCTTGGTCGATGTAGTGCATCATTTCCGTTCAGAGCAAAGTTCGTAGTAATAATAGGCTAATTCCTTAATTTGTTATCGCGTATCCCTAGACACGTGTTTCTGGATTCCTCCGTCATCAGTAAGGAAAAGATCGTACGTTGCTGGACATGCTGCCGCTTAATTTTCACAGGCATAATTCCACTCAGGGCATGCAGGCGCTCCCAAGCTCGTCAGCTCAGGCGGCTCGAGGGAGCCTTTTAAACAGTGAAAGGGGGTAGGAGCACACTGTCATCACATCTCAGCGTCATTACCTCTGGGCATCTTGGTCGATGTAGTGCATCATTTTCAGTTCAGAGCAAAGTTCGTAGTAATAATAGGCTAATTCCTTAATTTGTTATCGCGTATCCCTAGACACGTGTTTCTGGATTCCTCCGTCATCAGTAGGGAAAAGATCGTAGGTTGCTGGACATGCTGCCGCTTAATTTTCACAGGCAGAATTCCACTCAGGCGCTCCCAAGCTCGTCAGCTCAGGCGGCTCGAGGGAGCCTTTAAAAAGTGAAAGGGGGTAGGAGCACACTGTCATCACGTCTCAGCGTCATTACCTCTGGGCATCTTGGTCGATCTAGTGCATCATTTTCAGTTCAGAGCAAAGTTCGTAGTAATAATAGGCTAATTCCTTAATTTGTTATCGCGTATCCCTAGACACGTGTTTCTGGATTCCTCCGTCATCAGTAGGGAAAAGATCGTAGGTTGCTGGACATGCTGCCGCTTAATTTTCACAGGCATAATTCCACTCAGGGCATGCAGGCGCTCCCAAGCTCGTCAGCTCAGGCGTCTCGAGGGAGCCTTTTAAACAGTGAAAGGGGGTAGGAGCACACTGTCATCACGTCTCAGCGTCATTACCTCTGGGCATCTTGGTCGATGTAGTGCATCATTTTCAGTTCAGAGCAAAGTTCGTAGTAATAATAGGCTAATTCCTTAATTTGTTATCGCGTATCCCTAGACACGTGTTTCTGGATTCCTCCGTCATCAGTAGGGAAAAGATCGTAGGTTGCTGGACATGCTGCCGCTTAATTTTCATAGGCATAATTCCAATCAGGGCATGCAGGCGATCCCAAGCAAGTCAGGCTCAGGCGGCTCGAGGGAGCCTTTAAACAGTGAAAGGGGGTAGGAGCACACTGTCATCACGTCTCAGCGTCATTACCTCTGGGCATCTTGGTCAATGTAGTGCATCATTTTCAGTTCAGAGCAAAGTTCGTAGTAATAATAGGCTAATTCCTTAATTTGTTATCGCGTATCCCTAGACACGTGTTTCTGGATTCCTCCGTCATCAGTAGGGAAAAGATCGTAGGTTGCTGGACATGCTGCCGCTTAATTTTCACAGGCAGAATTCCACTCAGGCGCTCCCAAGCTGTTCAGCTCAGGCGGCTCGAGGGAGCCTTTAAAACAGTGAAAGGGGGTAGGAGCACACTGTCATCACGTCTCAGCGTCATTACCTCTGGGCATCTTGGTCGATATAGTGCATCATTTTCAGTTCAGAGCAAAGTTCGTAGTAATAATAGGCTAATTCCTTAATTTGTTATCGCGTATCCTTAGACACGTGTTTCTGGATTCCTCCGTCATCAGTAGGGAAAAGATCGTAGGTTGCTGGACATGCTGCCGCTTAATTTTCACAGGCATAATTCCACTCAGGGCATGCAGGCGCTACCAAGCTCGTCAGCTCAGGCGGCTCGAGGGAGCCTTTTGAACAGTGAAAGGGGGTAGGAGCACACTGTCATCACGTCTCAGCGTCATTACCTCTGGGCATCTTGGTCGATGTAGTGCATCATTTTCAGTTGAGAGCAAAGTTCGCAGTAATAATAGGCTAATTCCTTAATTTGTTATCACGTGTTTCTGGATTCCTCCGTCATCCGTAGGGAAAAGATCGTAGGTTGCTGGACATGCTGCGCTTAATTTTCACAGGCATAATTCCACTCAGGGCATGCAGGCGCTCCCAAGCACGTCAGCTCAGGCTGCTCGAGGGAGCCTTTAAACAGTGAAGGGGGTAGGAGCACACTGTCATCACGTCTCAGCGCCATTACCTCTGGGCATCTTGGTCGTTGTAGTGCATCATTTCCGTTCACAGCAAAGTTCGTAGTAATAATAGGCTAATTCCTTAATTTGTTATCGCGTATCCCTAGACACGTGTTTCTGGATTCCTCCGTCATCAGTAAGGAAAAGATCGTAGGTTGCTGGACATGCTGCCGCTTAATTTCACAGGCATAATTCCACTCAGGGCATGCAGGCGCTCCCAAGCTCATCAGCTCAGGCGGCTCGAGGGAGCCTTTTAAACAGTGAAAAGGGGTAGGAGCACACTGTCATCACGTCTCAGCGTCATTACCTCTGGGCATCTTGGTCGATGTAGTGCATCATTTTCAGTTCAGAGCAAAGTTCGTAGTAATAATAGGCTAATTCCTTAATTTGTTATCGCGTATCCCTAGACACGTGTTTCTGGATTCCTCCGTCATCAGTAGGGAAAAGATCGTAGGTTGCTGGACATGCTGCCGCTTAATTTTCACAGGCAGAATTCCACTCAGGCGCTCCCAAGCTCGTCAGCTCAGGCGGCTCGCGGGAGCCTTTTAAACAGTGAAAGGGGGTAGGAGCACACTGTCATCACGTCTCAGCGTCATTACCTCTGGGCATCTTGGTCGATCTAGTGCATCATTTTCAGTTCAGAGCAAAGTTCGTAGTAATAATAGGCTAATTCCTTAATTTGTTATCGCGTATCCCTAGACACGTGTTTCTGGATTCCTCCGTCATCAGTAGGGAAAAGATCATAGGGTGCTGGACATGCTGCCGCTTAATTTTCACAGGCATAATTCCACTCAGGGCATGCAGGCGCTCCCAAGCTCGTCAGCTCAGGCGGCTCGAGGGAGCCTTTTAAACAGTGAAAGGGGGTAGGAGCACACTGTCATCACGTCTCAGCGTCATTACCTCTGGGCATCTTGGTCGATGTAGTGCATCATTTTCAGTTCAGAGCAAAGTTCGTAGTAATAATAGGCTAATTCCTTAATTTGTTATCGTGTATCCCTAGACACGTGTTTCTGGATTCCTCCGTCATCAGTAGGGAAAAGATCGTAGGTTGCTGGACATGCTGCCGCTTAATTTTCATAGGCATAATTCCAATTAGGGCATGCAGGCGATCCCAAGCAAGTCAGCTCAGGCGGCTCGAGGGAGCCTTTTAAACAGTGAAAGGGGGTAGGAGCACACTGTCATCACGTCTCAGCGTCATTACCTCTGGGCATCTTGGTCGATGTAGTGCATCATTTTCAGTTCAGAGCAAAGTTCGTAGTAATAATAGGCTAATTCCTTAATTTGTTATTGCGTATCCCTAGACACGTGTTTCTGGATTCCTCCGTCATCAGTAGGGAAAAGATCGTAGGTTGCTGGACATGCTGCCGCTTAATTTTCACAGGCAGAATTCCACTCAGGCGCTCCCAAGCTCGTCAGCTCAGGCGGCTCGAGGGAGCCTTTTAAACAGTGAAAGGGGGTAGGAGCACACTGTCATCACGTCTCAGCGTCATTACCTCTGGGCATCTTGGTCGATGTAGTGCATCATTTTCAGTTCAGAGCAAAGTTCGTAGTAATAATAGGCTAATTCCTTAATTTGTTATCGCGTATCCCTAGACACGTGTTTCTGGATTCCTCCGTCATCAGTAGGGAAAAGATCGTAGGTTGCTGGACATGCTGCCGCTTAATTTTCATAGGCATAATTCCAATCAGGGCATGCAGGCGCTACCAAGCTCGTCAGCTCAGGCGGCTCGAGGGAGCCTTTTGAACAGTGAAAGGGGATAGGAGAACACTGTCATCACGTCTCAGCGTCATTACCTCTGGGCATCTTGGTCGATGTAGTGCATCATTTTCAGTTGAGAGCAAAGTTCGTAGTAATAATAGGCTAATTCCTTAATTTGTTATCACGTGTTTCTGGATTCCTCCGTCATCAGTAGGGAAAAGATCGTAGATTGCTGGACATGCTGCCGCTTAATTTTCACAGGCATAATTCCACTCAGGGCATGCAGGCGCTTCCAAGCTCGGTCAGCTCAGGCGGCTCGAGTGAGCCTTTTAAACAGTGAAAGGGGATAGGAGCACACTGTCATCACGTCTCAGCGTCATTACCTCTGGGCATCTTGGTCGATGTAGTGCATCATTTTCAGTTCAGAACAAAGTTCGTAGTAATAATAGGCTAATTCCTTAATTTGTTATCGCGTATCCCTAGACACGTGTTTCTGGATTCCTCCGTCATCAGTAGGGAAAAGATCGTAGGTTGCTGGACATGCTGCCGCTTAATTTTCACAGGCATAATTCCACTCAGGGCATGCAGGCGCTCCCAAGCTCGTCAGCTCAGGCGTCTCGAGGGAGCCTTTTAAACAGTGAAAGGGGGTAGGAGCACACTGTCATCACGTCTCAGCGTCATTACCTCTGGGCATCTTGGTCGATGTAGTGCATCATTTTCAGTTCAGAGCAAAGTTCGTAGTAATAATAGGCTAATTCCTTAATTTGTTATCGCGTATCCCTAGACACGTGTTTCTGGATTCCTCCGTCATCAGTAGGGAAAAGATCGTAGGTTGCTGGACATGCTGCCGCTTAATTTTCATAGGCATAATTCCAATCAGGGCATGCAGGCGATCCCAAGCAAGTCAGCTCAGGCGGCTCGAGGGAGCCTTTTAAACAGTGAAAGGGGGTAGGAGCACACTGTCATCACGTCTCAGCGTCATTACCTCTGGGCATCTTGGTCAATGTAGTGCATCATTTTCAGTTCAGAGCAAAGTTCGTAGTAATAATAGGCTAATTCCTTAATTTGTTATCGCGTATCCCTAGACACGTGTTTCTGGATTCCTCCGTCATCAGTAGGGAAAAGATCGTAGGTTGCTGGACATGCTGCCGCTTAATTTTCACAGGCAGAATTCCACTCAGGCGCTCCCAAGCTGTTCAGCTCAGGCGGCTCGAGGGAGCCTTTTAAACAGTGAAAGGGGGTAGGAGCACACTGTCATCACGTCTCAGCGTCATTACCTCTGGGCATCTTGGTCGATATAGTGCATCATTTTCAGTTCAGAGCAAAGTTCGTAGTAATAATAGGCTAATTCCTTAATTTGTTATCGCGTATCCTTAGACACGTGTTTCTGGATTCCTCCGTCATCAGTAGGGAAAAGATCGTAGGTTGCTGGACATGCTGCCGCTTAATTTTCACAGGCATAATTCCACTCAGGGCATGCAGGCGCTACCAAGCTCGGTCAGCTCAGGCGGCTCGAGGGAGCCTTTTGAACAGTGAAAGGGGGTAGGAGCACACTGTCATCACGTCTCAGCGTCATTACCTCTGGGCATCTTGGTCGATGTAGTGCATCATTTTCAGTTGAGAGCAAAGTTCGCAGTAATAATAGGCTAATTCCTTAATTTGTTATCACGTGTTTCTGGATTCCTCCGTCATCCGTAGGGAAAAGATCGTAGGTTGCTGGACATGCTGCGCTTAATTTTCACAGGCATAATTCCACTCAGGGCATGCAGGCGCTCCCAAGCACGTCAGCTCAGGCTGCTCGAGGGAGCCTTTTAAACAGTGAAGGGGGGTAGGAGCACACTGTCATCACGTCTCAGCGCCATTACCTCTGGGCATCTTGGTCGTTGTAGTGCATCATTTCCGTTCACAGCAAAGTTCGTAGTAATAATAGGCTAATTCCTTAATTTGTTATCGCGTATCCCTAGACACGTGTTTCTGGATTCCTCCGTCATCAGTAAGGAAAAGATCGTAGGTTGCTGGACATGCTGCCGCTTAATTTTCACAGGCATAATTCCACTCAGGGCATGCAGGCGCTCCCAAGCTCATCAGCTCAGGCGGCTCGAGGGAGCCTTTTAAACAGTGAAAAGGGGTAGGAGCACACTGTCATCACGTCTCAGCGTCATTACCTCTGGGCATCTTGGTCGATGTAGTGCATCATTTTCAGTTCAGAGCAAAGTTCGTAGTAATAATAGGCTAATTCCTTAATTTGTTATCGCGTATCCCTAGACACGTGTTTCTGGATTCCTCCGTCATCAGTAGGGAAAAGATCGTAGGTTGCTGGACATGCTGCCGCTTAATTTTCACAGGCAGAATTCCACTCAGGCGCTCCCAAGCTCGTCAGCTCAGGCGGCTCGCGGGAGCCTTTTAAACAGTGAAAGGGGGTAGGAGCACACTGTCATCACGTCTCAGCGTCATTACCTCTGGGCATCTTGGTCGATCTAGTGCATCATTTTCAGTTCAGAGCAAAGTTCGTAGTAATAATAGGCTAATTCCTTAATTTGTTATCGCGTATCCCTAGACACGTGTTTCTGGATTCCTCCGTCATCAGTAGGGAAAAGATCATAGGGTGCTGGACATGCTGCCGCTTAATTTTCACAGGCATAATTCCACTCAGGGCATGCAGGCGCTCCCAAGCTCGTCAGCTCAGGCGGCTCGAGGGAGCCTTTTAAACAGTGAAAGGGGGTAGGAGCACACTGTCATCACGTCTCAGCGTCATTACCTCTGGGCATCTTGGTCGATGTAGTGCATCATTTTCAGTTCAGAGCAAAGTTCGTAGTAATAATAGGCTAATTCCTTAATTTGTTATCGCGTATCCCTAGACACGTGTTTCTGGATTCCTCCGTCATCAGTAGGGAAAAGATCGTAGGTTGCTGGACATGCTGCCGCTTAATTTTCATAGGCATAATTCCAATCAGGGCATGCAGGCGCTACCAAGCTCAGTCAGCTCAGGCGGCTCGAGGGAGCCTTTTGAACAGTGAAAGGGGATAGGAGAACACTGTCATCACGTCTCAGCGTCATTACCTCTGGGCATCTTGGTCGATGTAGTGCATCATTTTCAGTTGAGAGCAAAGTTCGTAGTAATAATAGGCTAATTCCTTAATTTGTTATCACGTGTTTCTGGATTCCTCCGTCATCAGTAGGGAAAAGATCGTAGATTGCTGGACATGCTGCCGCTTAATTTTCACAGGCATAATTCCACTCAGGGCATGCAGGCGCTTCCAAGCTCGTCAGCTCAGGCGGCTCGAGTGAGCCTTTTAAACAGTGAAAGGGGATAGGAGCACACTGTCATCACGTCTCAGCGTCATTACCTCTGGGCATCTTGGTCGATGTAGTGCATCATTTTCAGTTCAGAACAAAGTTTGTAGTAATAATAGGCTAATTCCTTAATTTGTTATCGCGTATCCCTAGACACGTGTTTCTGGATTCCTCCGTCATCAGTAGGGAAAAGATCGTAGGTTGCTGGACATGCTGCCGCTTAATTTTCACAGGCATAATTCCACTCAGGGCATGCAGGCGCTCCCAAGCTCGTCAGCTCAGGCGGCTCGAGGGAGCCTTTTAAACAGTGAAAGGGGGTAGGAGCACACTGTCATCACGTCTCAGCGTCATTACCTCTGGGCATCTTGGTCGATGTAGTGCATCATTTTCAGTTCAGAGCAAAGTTCGTAGTAATAATAGGCTAATTCCTTAATTTGTTATCGCGTATCCCTAGACACGTGTTTCTGGATTCCTCTGTCATCAGTAGGGAAAAGATCGTAGGTTGCTGGACATGCTGCCGCTTAATTTTCACAGGCATAATTCCACTTAGGGCATGCAGGCGCTCCCAAGCTCGTCAGCTCAGGCGGCTCGAGGGAGCCTTTTAAACAGTGAAAGGGGGTAGGAGCACACTGTCATCACGTCTCAGCGTCATTACCTCTGGGCATCTTGGTCGATGTAGTGCATCATTTTCAGTTCAGAGCAAAGTACATAGTAATAATAGGCTAATTCCTTAATTTGTTATCGCGTATCCCTAGACACGTGTTTCTGGATTCCTCCGTCATCAGTAGGGAAAAGATCATAGGTTGCTGGACATGCTGCCGCTTAATTTTCACAGGCATAATTCCACTCAGGGCATGCAGGCGCTCCCAAGCTCGTCAGCTCAGGCGGCTCGAGGGAGCCTTTTAAACAGTGAAAGGGGGTAGGACACACTGTCATCACGTCTCAGCGTCATTACCTCTGGGCATCTTGGTCGATGTCGTGCATCATTTTCAGTTCAGAGCAAAGTTCGTAGTAATAATAGGCTAATTCCTTAATTTGTTATCGCGTATCCCTAGACACGTGTTTCTGGATTCCTCCGTCATCAGTAGGGAAAAGATCGTAGGTTGCTGGACATGCTGCCGCTTAATTTTCACAGGCATAATTCCACTCAGGGCATCCAGGCGCTCCCAAGCTCGTCAGCTCAGGCGGCTCGAGGGAGCCTTTTAAACAGTGAAAGGGGGTAGGAGCACACTGTCATCACGTCTCAGCGTCATTACCTCTGGGCATCTTGGTCGATGTAGTGCATCATTTTCAGTTCAGAGCAAAGTTCGTAGTAATAGGTTAATTCCTTAATTTGTTATCGCGTATCCCTAGACACGTGTTTCTGGATTCCTCCGTCATCAGTAAGGAAAAGATCGTAGGTTGCTGGACATGCTGCCGCTTAATTTTCACAGGCATAATTCCACTCAGGGCATGCAGGCGCTCCCAAGCTCATCAGCTCAGGCGGCTCGAGGGAGCCTTTTAAACAGTGAAAAGGGGTAGGAGCACACTGTCATCACGTCTCAGCATCATTACCTCTGGGCATCTTGGTCGATGTAGTGCATCATTTTCAGTTCAGAGCAAAGTTCGTAGTAATAATAGGCTAATTCCTTAATTTGTTATCGCGTATCCCTAGACACGTGTTTCTGGATTCCTCCGTCATCAGTAGGGAAAAGATCGTAGGTTGCTGGACATGCTGCCGCTTAATTTTCACAGGCAGAATTCCACTCAGGCGCTCCCAAGCTCGTCAGCTCAGGCGGCTCGAGGGAGCCTTTTAAACAGTGAAAGGGGGTAGGAGCACACTGTCATCACGTCTCAGCGTCATTACCTCTGGGCATCTTGGTCAATCTAGTGCATCATTTTCAGTTCAGAGCAAAGTTCGTAGTAATAATAGGCTAATTCCTTAATTTGTTATCGCGTATCCCTAGACACGTGTTTCTGGATTCCTCCGTCATCAGTAGGGAAAAGATCATAGGGTGCTGGACATGCTGCCGCTTAATTTTCACAGGCATAATTCCACTCAGGGCATGCAGGCGCTCCCAAGCTCGTCAGCTCAGGCGGCTCGAGGGAGCCTTTTAAACAGTGAAAGGGGGTAGGAGCACACTGTCATCACGTCTCAGCGTCATTACCTCTGGGCATCTTGGTCGATGTAGTGCATCATTTTCAGTTCAGAGCAAAGTTCGTAGTAATAATAGGCTAATTCCTTAATTTGCTATCGCGTATCCCTAGACACGTGTTTCTGGATTCCTCCGTCATCAGTAAGGAAAAGATCGTAGGTTGCTGGACATGCTGCCGCTTAATTTTCACAGGCATAATTCCACTCAGGGCATGCAGGCGCTCCCAAGCTCATCAGCTCAGGCGGCTCGAGGGAGCCTTTTAAACAGTGAAAAGGGGTAGGAGCACACTGTCATCACGTCTCAGCATCATTACCTCTGGGCATCTTGGTCGATGTAGTGCATCATTTTCAGTTCAGAGCAAAGTTCGTAGTAATAATAGGCTAATTCCTTAATTTGTTATCGCGTATCCCTAGACACGTGTTTCTGGATTCCTCCGTCATCAGTAGGGAAAAGATCGTAGGTTGCTGGACATGCTGCCGCTTAATTTTCACAGGCAGAATTCCACTCAGGCGCTCCCAAGCTCGTCAGCTCAGGCGGCTCGAGGGAGCCTTTTAAACAGTGAAAGGGGGTAGGAGCACACTGTCATCACGTCTCAGCGTCATTACCTCTGGGCATCTTGGTCAATCTAGTGCATCATTTTCAGTTCAGAGCAAAGTTCGTAGTAATAATAGGCTAATTCCTTAATTTGTTATCGCGTATCCCTAGACACGTGTTTCTGGATTCCTCCGTCATCAGTAGGGAAAAGATCATAGGGTGCTGGACATGCTGCCGCTTAATTTTCACAGGCATAATTCCACTCAGGGCATGCAGGCGCTCCCAAGCTCGTCAGCTCAGGCGGCTCGAGGGAGCCTTTTAAACAGTGAAAGGGGGTAGGAGCACACTGTCATCACGTCTCAGCGTCATTACCTCTGGGCATCTTGGTCGATGTAGTGCATCATTTTCAGTTCAGAGCAAAGTTCGTAGTAATAATAGGCTAATTCCTTAATTTGCTATCGCGTATCCCTAGACACGTGTTTCTGGATTCCTCCGTCATCAGTAGGGAAAAGATCGTAGGTTGCTGGACATGCTGCCGCTTAATTTTCATAGGCATAATTCCAATTAGGGCATGCAGGCGATCCCAAGCTCGTCAGCTCAGGCGGCTCGAGGGAGCCTTTTAAACAGTGAAAGGGGGTAGGAGCACACTGTCATCACGTCTCAGCGTCATTACCTCTGGGCATCTTGGTCGATGTAGTGCATCATTTTCAGTTCAGAGCAAAGTTCGTAGTAATAATAGGCTAATTCCTTAATTTGTTATCGCGTATCCCTAGACACGTGTTTCTGGATTCCTCCGTCATCAGTATGGAAAAGATCGTAGGTTGCTGGACATGCTGCCGCTTAATTTTCACAGGCAGAATTCCACTCAGGCGCTCCCAAGCTCGTCAGCTCAGGCGGCTCTAGGGAGCCTTTTAAACAGTGAAAGGGGGTAGGAGCACACTGTCATCACGTCTCAGCGTCATTACCTCTGGGCATCTTGGTCGATGTAGTGCATCATTTTCAGTTCAGAGCAAAGTTCGTAGTAATAATAGGCTAATTCCTTAATTTGTTATCGCGTATCCCTAGACACGTGTTTCTGGATTCCTCCGTCATCAGTAGGGAAAAGATCGTAGGTTGCTGGACATGCTGCCGCTTAATTTTCATAGGCATAATTCCAATCAGGGCATGCAGGCGCTACCAAGCTCGTCAGCTCAGGCGGCTCGAGGGAGCCTTTTGAACAGTGAAAGGGGATAGGAGCACACTGTCATCACGTCTCAGCGTCATTACCTCTGGGCATCTTGGTCGATGTAGTGCATCATTTTCAGTTGAGAGCAAAGTTCGTAGTAATAATAGGCTAATTCCTTAATTTGTTATCACGTGTTTCTGGATTCCTCCGTCATCAGTAGGGAAAAGATCGTAGATTGCTGGACATGCTGCCGCTTAATTTTCACAGGCATAATTCCACTCAGGGCATGCAGGCGCTTCCAAGCTCGTCAGCTCAGGCGGCTCGAGTGAGCCTTTTAAACAGTGAAAGGGGGTAGGAGCACACTGTCATCACGTCTCAGCGTCATTACCTCTGGGCATCTTGGTCGATGTAGTGCATCATTTTCAGTTCAGAACAAAGTTCGTAGTAATAATAGGCTAATTCCTTAATTTGTTATCGCGTATCCCTAGACACGTGTTTCTGGATTCCTCCGTCATCAGTAGGGAAAAGATCGTAGGTTGCTGGACATGCTGCCGCTTAATTTTCACAGGCATAATTCCACTCAGGGCATGCAGGCGCTGCCAAGCTCGTCAGCTCAGGCGGCTCGAGGGAGCCTTTTAAACAGTGAAAGGGGGTAGGAGCACACTGTCATCACGTCTCAGCGTCATTACCTCTGGGCATCTTGGTCGATGTAGTGCATCATTTTCAGTTCAGAGCAAAGTTCGTAGTAATAATAGGCTAATTCCTTAATTTGTTATCGGGTATCCCTAGACACGTGTTTCTGGATTCCTCCGTCATCAGTAGGGAAAAGATCGTAGGTTGCTGGACATGCTGCCGCTTAATTTTCACAGGCATAATTCCACTCAGGGCATGCAGGCGCTCCCAAGCTCGTCAGCTCAGGCGGCTCGAGGGAGCCTTTTAAACAGTGAAAGGGGTTAGGAGCACACTGTCATCACGTCTCAGCGTCATTACCTCTGGGCATCTTGGTCGATGTAGTGCATCATTTTCAGTTCAGAACAAAGTTCGTAGTAATAATAGGCTAATTCCTTAATTTGTTATTGCGTATCCCTAGACACGTGTTTCTGGATTCCTCCGTCATCAGTAGGGAAAAGATCGTAGGTTGCTGGACATGCTGCCGCTTAATTTTCACAGGCATAATTCCACTCAGGGCATGCAGGCGCTCCCAAGCTCGTCAGCTCAGGCGGCTCGAGGGAGCCTTTTAAACAGTGAAGGGGGTAGGAGCACACTGTCATCACGTCTCAGCGCCATTCCCTCTGGGCATCTTGGTCGATGTAGTGCATCATTTCCGTTCAGAGCAAAGTTCGTAGTAATAATAGGCTAATTCCTTAATTTGTTATCGCGTATCCCTAGACACGTGTTTCTGGATTCCTCCGTCATCAGTAAGGAAAAGATCGTACGTTGCTGGACATGCTGCCGCTTAATTTTCACAGGCATAATTCCACTCAGGGCATGCAGGCGCTCCCAAGCTCGTCAGCTCAGGCGGCTCGAGGGAGCCTTTTAAACAGTGAAAGGGGTAGGAGCACACTGTCATCACATCTCAGCGTCATTACCTCTGGGCATCTTGGTCGATGTAGTGCATCATTTTCAGTTCAGAGCAAAGTTCGTAGTAATAATAGGCTAATTCCTTAATTTGTTATCGCGTATCCCTAGACACGTGTTTCTGGATTCCTCCGTCATCAGTAGGGAAAAGATCGTAGGTTGCTGGACATGCTGCCGCTTAATTTTCACAGGCAGAATTCCACTCAGGCGCTCCCAAGCTCGTCAGCTCAGGCGGCTCGAGGGAGCCTTTTAAAAAGTGAAAGGGGGTAGGAGCACACTGTCATCACGTCTCAGCGTCATTACCTATGGGCATCTTGGTCGATCTAGTGCATCATTTTCAGTTCAGAGCAAAGTTCGTAGTAATAATAGGCTAATTCCTTAATTTGTTATCGCGTATCCCTAGACACGTGTTTCTGGATTCCTCCGTCATCAGTAGGGAAAAGATCGTAGGTTGCTGGACATGCTGCCGCTTAATTTTCACAGGCATAATTCCACTCAGGGCATGCAGGCGCTCCCAAGCTCGTCAGCTCAGGCGTCTCGAGGGAGCCTTTTAAACAGTGAAAGGGGGTAGGAGCACACTGTCATCACGTCTCAGCGTCATTACCTCTGGGCATCTTGGTCGATGTAGTGCATCATTTTCAGTTCAGAGCAAAGTTCGTAGTAATAATAGGCTAATTCCTTAATTTGTTATCGCGTATCCCTAGACACGTGTTTCTGGATTCCTCCGTCATCAGTAGGGAAAAGATCGTAGGTTGCTGGACATGCTGCCGCTTAATTTTCATAGGCATAATTCCAATCAGGGCATGCAGGCGATCCCAAGCAAGTCAGCTCAGGCGGCTCGAGGGAGCCTTTTAAACAGTGAAAGGGGGTAGGAGCACACTGTCATCACGTCTCAGCGTCATTACCTCTGGGCATCTTGGTCAATGTAGTGCATCATTTTCAGTTCAGAGCAAAGTTCGTAGTAATAATAGGCTAATTCCTTAATTTGTTATCGCGTATCCCTAGACACGTGTTTCTGGATTCCTCCGTCATCAGTAGGGAAAAGATCGTAGGTTGCTGGACATGCTGCCGCTTAATTTTCACAGGCAGAATTCCACTCAGGCGCTCCCAAGCTCGTCAGCTCAGGCGGCTCGAGGGAGCCTTTTAAACAGTGAAAGGGGGTAGGAGCACACTGTCATCACGTCTCAGCGTCATTACCTCTGGGCATCTTGGTCGATATAGTGCATCATTTTCAGTTCAGAGCAAAGTTCGTAGTAATAATAGGCTAATTCCTTAATTTGTTATCGCGTATCCTTAGACACATGTTTCTGGATTCCTCCGTCATCAGTAGGGAAAAGATCGTAGGTTGCTGGACATGCTGCCGCTTAATTTTCACAGGCATAATTCCACTCAGGGCATGCAGGCGCTACCAAGCTCGTCAGCTCAGGCGGCTCGAGGGAGCCTTTTGAACAGTGAAAGGGGGTAGGAGCACACTGTCATCACGTCTCAGCGTCATTACCTCTGGGCATCTTGGTCGATGTAGTGCATCATTTTCAGTTGAGAGCAAAGTTCGCAGTAATAATAGGCTAATTCCTTAATTTGTTATCACGTGTTTCTGGATTCCTCCGTCATCCGTAGGGAAAAGATCGTAGGTTGCTGGACATGCTGCGCTTAATTTTCACAGGCATAATTCCACTCAGGACATGCAGGCGCTCCCAAGCACGTCAGCTCAGGCTGCTCGAGGGAGCCTTTTAAACAGTGAAGGGGGGTAGGAGCACACTGTCATCACGTCTCAGCGCCATTACCTCTGGGCATCTTGGTCGTTGTAGTGCATCATTTCCGTTCAGAGCAAAGTTCGTAGTAATAATAGGCTAATTCCTTAATTTGTTATCGCGTATCCCTAGACACGTGTTTCTGGATTCCTCCGTCATCAGTAAGGAAAAGATCGTAGGTTGCTGGACATGCTGCCGCTTAATTTTCACAGGCATAATTCCACTCAGGGCATGCAGGCGCTCCCAAGCTCATCAGCTCAGGCGGCTCGAGGGAGCCTTTTAAACAGTGAAAAGGGGTAGGAGCACACTGTCATCACGTCTCAGCGTCATTACCTCTGGGCATCTTGGTCGATGTAGTGCATCATTTTCAGTTCAGAGCAAAGTTCGTAGTAATAATAGGCTAATTCCTTAATTTGTTATCGCGTATCCCTAGACACGTGTTTCTGGATTCCTCCGTCATCAGTAGGGAAAAGATCGTAGGTTGCTGGACATGCTGCCGCTTAATTTTCACAGGCAGAATTCCACTCAGGCGCTCCCAAGCTCGTCAGCTCAGGCGGCTCGAGGGAGCCTTTTAAACAGTGAAAGGGGGTAGGAGCACACTGTCATCACGTCTCAGCGTCATTACCTCTGGGCATCTTGGTCGATCTAGTGCATCATTTTCAGTTCAGAGCAAAGTTCGTAGTAATAATAGGCTAATTCCTTAATTTGTTATCGCGTATCCCTAGACACGTGTTTCTGGATTCCTCCGTCATCAGTAGGGAAAAGATCATAGGGTGCTGGACATGCTGCCGCTTAATTTTCACAGGCATAATTCCACTCAGGGCATGCAGGCGCTCCCAAGCTCGTCAGCTCAGGCGGCTCGAGGGAGCCTTTTAAACAGTGAAAGGGGGTAGGAGCACACTGTCATCACGTCTCAGCGTCATTACCTCTGGGCATCTTGGTCGATGTAGTGCATCATTTTCAGTTCAGAGCAAAGTTCGTAGTAATAATAGGCTAATTCCTTAATTTGTTATCGCGTATCCCTAGACACGTGTTTCTGGATTCCTCCGTCATCAGTAGGGAAAAGATCGTAGGTTGCTGGACATGCTGCCGCTTAATTTTCATAGGCATAATTCCAATTAGGGCATGCAGGCGATCCCAAGCAAGTCAGCTCAGGCGGCTCGAGGGAGCCTTTTAAACAGTGAAAGGGGGTAGGAGCACACTGTCATCACGTCTCAGCGTCATTACCTCTGGGCATCTTGGTCGATGTAGTGCATCATTTTCAGTTCAGAGCAAAGTTCGTAGTAATAATAGGCTAATTCCTTAATTTGTTATCGCGTATCCCTAGACACGTGTTTCTGGATTCCTCCGTCATCAGTAGGGAAAAGATCGTAGGTTGCTGGACATGCTGCCGCTTAATTTTCACAGGCAGAATTCCACTCAGGCGCTCCCAAGCTCGTCAGCTCAGGCGGCTCGAGGGAGCCTTTTAAACAGTGAAAGGGGGTAGGAGCACACTGTCATCACGTCTCAGCGTCATTACCTCTGGGCATCTTGGTCGATGTAGTGCATCATTTTCAGTTCAGAGCAAAGTTCGTAGTAATAATAGGCTAATTCCTTAATTTGTTATCGCGTATCCCTAGACACGTGTTTCTGGATTCCTCCGTCATCAGTAGGGAAAAGATCGTAGGTTGCTGGACATGCTGCCGCTTAATTTTCATAGGCATAATTCCAATCAGGGCATGCAGGCGCTACCAAGCTCGTCAGCTCAGGCGGCTCAAGGGAGCCTTTTGAACAGTGAAAGGGGATAGGAGCACACTGTCATCACGTCTCAGCGTCATTACCTCTGGGCATCTTGGTCGATGTAGTGCATCATCTTCAGTTGAGAGCAAAGTTCGTAGTAATAATAGGCTAATTCCTTAATTTGTTATCACGTGTTTCTGGATTCCTCCGTCATCAGTAGGGAAAAGATCGTAGATTGCTGGACATGCTGCCGCTTAATTTTCACAGGCATAATTCCACTCAGGGCATGCAGGCGCTTCCAAGCTCGTCAGCTCAGGCGGCTCGAGTGAGCCTTTTAAACAGTGAAAGGGGATAGGAGCACACTGTCATCACGTCTCAGCGTCATTACCTCTGGGCATCTTGGTCGATGTAGTGCATCATTTTCAGTTCAGAACAAAGTTCGTAGTAATAATAGGCTAATTCCTTAATTTGTTATCGCGTATCCCTAGACACGTGTTTCTGGATTCCTCCGTCATCAGTAGGGAAAAGATCGTAGGTTGCTGGACATGCTGCCGCTTAATTTTCACAGGCATAATTCCACTCAGGGCATGCAGGCGCTCCCAAGCTCGTCAGCTCAGGCGGCTCGAGGGAGCCTTTTAAACAGTGACAGGGGGTAGGAGCACACTGTCATCACGTCTCAGCGTCATTACCTCTGGGCATCTTGGTCGATGTAGTGCATCATTTTCAGTTCAGAGCAAAGTTCGTAGTAATAATAGGCTAATTCCTTAATTTGTTATCGCGTATCCCTAGACACGTGTTTCTGGATTCCTCTGTCATCAGTAGGGAAAAGATCGTAGGTTGCTGGACATGCTGCCGCTTAATTTTCACAGGCATAATTCCACTTAGGGCATGCAGGCGCTCCCAAGCTCGTCAGCTCAGGCGGCTCGAGGGAGCCTTTTAAACAGTGAAAGGGGTAGGAGCACACTGTCATCACGTCTCAGCGTCATTACCTCTGGGCATCTTGGTCGATGTAGTGCATCATTTTCAGTTCAGAGCAAAGTACATAGTAATAATAGGCTAATTCCTTAATTTGTTATCGCGTATCCCTAGACACGTGTTTCTGGATTCCTCCGTCATCAGTAGGGAAAAGATCATAGGTTGCTGGACATGCTGCCGCTTAATTTTCACAGGCATAATTCCACTCAGGGCATGCAGGCGCTCCCAAGCTCGTCAGCTCAGGCGGCTCGAGGGAGCCTTTTAAACAGTGAAAGGGGGTAGGAGCACACTGTCATCACGTCTCAGCGTCATTACCTCTGGGCATCTTGGTCGATGTCGTGCATCATTTTCAGTTCAGAGCAAAGTTCGTAGTAATAATAGGCTAATTCCTTAATTTGTTATCGCGTATCCCTAGACACGTGTTTCTGGATTCCTCCGTCATCAGTAGGGAAAAGATCGTAGGTTGCTGGACATGCTGCCGCTTAATTTTCACAGGCATAATTCCACTCAGGGCATCCAGGCGCTCCCAAGCTCGTCAGCTCAGGCGGCTCGAGGGAGCCTTTTAAACAGTGAAAGGGGTAGGAGCACACTGTCATCACGTCTCAGCGTCATTACCTCTGGGCATCTTGGTCGATGTAGTGCATCATTTTCAGTTCAGAGCAAAGTTCGTAGTAATAGGTTAATTCCTTAATTTGTTATCGCGTATCCCTAGACACGTGTTTCTGGATTCCTCCGTCATCAGTAAGGAAAAGATCGTAGGTTGCTGGACATGCTGCCGCTTATTTTTCACAGGCATAATTCCACTCAGGGCATGCAGGCGCTCCCAAGCTCATCAGCTCAGGCGGCTCGAGGGAGCCTTTTAAACAGTGAAAAGGGGTAGGAGCACACTGTCATCACGTCTCAGCATCATTACCTCTGGGCATCTTGGTCGATGTAGTGCATCATTTTCAGTTCAGAGCAAAGTTCGTAGTAATAATAGGCTAATTCCTTAATTTGTTATCGCGTATCCCTAGACACGTGTTTCTGGATTCCTCCGTCATCAGTAGGGAAAAGATCGTAGGTTGCTGGACATGCTGCCGCTTAATTTTCACAGGCAGAATTCCACTCAGGCGCTCCCAAGCTCGTCAGCTCAGGCGGCTCGAGGGAGCCTTTTAAACAGTGAAAGGGGGTAGGAGCACACTGTCATCACGTCTCAGCGTCATTACCTCTGGGCATCTTGGTCAATCTAGTGCATCATTTTCAGTTCAGAGCAAAGTTCGTAGTAATAATAGGCTAATTCCTTAATTTGTTATCGCGTATCCCTAGACACGTGTTTCTGGATTCCTCCGTCATCAGTAGGGAAAAGATCATAGGGTGCTGGACATGCTGCCGCTTAATTTTCACAGGCATAATTCCACTCAGGGCATGCAGGCGCTCCCAAGCTCGTCAGCTCAGGCGGCTCGAGGGAGCCTTTTAAACAGTGAAAGGGGGTAGGAGCACACTGTCATCACGTCTCAGCGTCATTACCTCTGGGCATCTTGGTCGATGTAGTGCATCATTTTCAGTTCAGAGCAAAGTTCGTAGTAATAATAGGCTAATTCCTTAATTTGCTATCGCGTATCCCTAGACACGTGTTTCTGGATTCCTCCGTCATCAGTAGGGAAAAGATCGTAGGTTGCTGGACATGCTGCCGCTTAATTTTCATAGGCATAATTCCAATTAGGGCATGCAGGCGATCCCAAGCTCGTCAGCTCAGGCGGCTCGAGGGAGCCTTTTAAACAGTGAAAGGGGGTAGGAGCACACTGTCATCACGTCTCAGCGTCATTACCTCTGGGCATCTTGGTCGATGTAGTGCATCATTTTCAGTTCAGAGCAAAGTTCGTAGTAATAATAGGCTAATTCCTTAATTTGTTATCGCGTATCCCTAGACACGTGTTTCTGGATTCCTCCGTCATCAGTATGGAAAAGATCGTAGGTTGCTGGACATGCTGCCGCTTAATTTTCACAGGCAGAATTCCACTCAGGCGCTCCCAAGCTCGTCAGCTCAGGCGGCTCGAGGGAGCCTTTTAAACAGTGAAAGGGGGTAGGAGCACACTGTCATCACGTCTCAGCGTCATTACCTCTGGGCATCTTGGTCGATGTAGTGCATCATTTTCAGTTCAGAGCAAAGTTCGTAGTAATAATAGGCTAATTCCTTAATTTGTTATCGCGTATCCCTAGACACGTGTTTCTGGATTCCTCCGTCATCAGTAGGGAAAAGATCGTAGGTTGCTGGACATGCTGCCGCTTAATTTTCATAGGCATAATTCCAATCAGGGCATGCAGGCGCTACCAAGCTCGTCAGCTCAGGCGGCTCGAGGGAGCCTTTTGAACAGTGAAAGGGGATAGGAGCACACTGTCATCACGTCTCAGCGTCATTACCTCTGGGCATCTTGGTCGATGTAGTGCATCATTTTCAGTTGAGAGCAAAGTTCGTAGTAATAATAGGCTAATTCCTTAATTTGTTATCACGTGTTTCTGGATTCCTCCGTCATCAGTAGGGAAAAGATCGTAGATTGCTGGACATGCTGCCGCTTAATTTTCACAGGCATAATTCCACTCAGGGCATGCAGGCGCTTCCAAGCTCGTCAGCTCAGGCGGCTCGAGTGAGCCTTTTAAACAGTGAAAGGGGGTAGGAGCACACTGTCATCACGTCTCAGCGTCATTACCTCTGGGCATCTTGGTCGATGTAGTGCATCATTTTCAGTTCAGAACAAAGTTCGTAGTAATAATAGGCTAATTCCTTAATTTGTTATCGCGTATCCCTAGACACGTGTTTCTGGATTCCTCCGTCATCAGTAGGGAAAAGATCGTAGGTTGCTGGACATGCTGCCGCTTAATTTTCACAGGCATAATTCCACTCAGGGCATGCAGGCGCTGCCAAGCTCGTCAGCTCAGGCGGCTCGAGGGAGCCTTTTAAACAGTGAAAGGGGGTAGGAGCACACTGTCATCACGTCTCAGCGTCATTACCTCTGGGCATCTTGGTCGATGTAGTGCATCATTTTCAGTTCAGAGCAAAGTTCGTAGTAATAATAGGCTAATTCCTTAATTTGTTATCGGGTATCCCTAGACACGTGTTTCTGGATTCCTCCGTCATCAGTAGGGAAAAGATCGTAGGTTGCTGGACATGCTGCCGCTTAATTTTCACAGGCATAATTCCACTCAGGGCATGCAGGCGCTCCCAAGCTCGTCAGCTCAGGCGGCTCGAGGGAGCCTTTTAAACAGTGAAAGGGGGTAGGAGCACACTGTCATCACGTCTCAGCGTCATTACCTCTGGGCATCTTGGTCGATGTAGTGCATCATTTTCAGTTCAGAACAAAGTTCGTAGTAATAATAGGCTAATTCCTTAATTTGTTATTGCGTATCCCTAGACACGTGTTTCTGGATTCCTCCGTCATCAGTAGGGAAAAGATCGTAGGTTGCTGGACATGCTGCCGCTTAATTTTCACAGGCATAATTCCACTCAGGGCATGCAGGCGCTCCCAAGCTCGTCAGCTCAGGCGGCTCGAGGGAGCCTTTTAAACAGTGAAGGGGGGTAGGAGCACACTGTCATCACGTCTCAGCGCCATTCCCTCTGGGCATCTTGGTCGATGTAGTGCATCATTTCCGTTCAGAGCAAAGTTCGTAGTAATAATAGGCTAATTCCTTAATTTGTTATCGCGTATCCCTAGACACGTGTTTCTGGATTCCTCCGTCATCAGTAAGGAAAAGATCGTACGTTGCTGGACATGCTGCCGCTTAATTTTCACAGGCATAATTCCACTCAGGGCATGCAGGCGCTCCCAAGCTCGTCAGCTCAGGCGGCTCGAGGGAGCCTTTTAAACAGTGAAATGGGGTAGGAGCACACTGTCATCACATCTCAGCGTCATTACCTCTGGGCATCTTGGTCGATGTAGTGCATCATTTTCAGTTCAGAGCAAAGTTCGTAGTAATAATAGGCTAATTCCTTAATTTGTTATCGCGTATCCCTAGACACGTGTTTCTGGATTCCTCCGTCATCAGTAGGGAAAAGATCGTAGGTTGCTGGACATGCTGCCGCTTAATTTTCACAGGCAGAATTCCACTCAGGCGCTCCCAAGCTCGTCAGCTCAGGCGGCTCGAGGGAGCCTTTTAAACAGTGAAAGGGGGTAGGAGCACACTGTCATCACGTCTCAGCGTCATTACCTCTGGGCATCTTGGTCGATCTAGTGCATCATTTTCAGTTCAGAGCAAAGTTCGTAGTAATAATAGGCTAATTCCTTAATTTGTTATCGCGTATCCCTAGACACGTGTTTCTGGATTCCTCCGTCATCAGTAGGGAAAAGATCGTAGGTTGCTGGACATGCTGCCGCTTCATTTTCACAGGCATAATTCCACTCAGGGCATGCAGGCGCTCCCAAGCTCGTCAGCTCAGGCGGCTCGAGGGAGCCTTTTAAACAGTGAAAGGGGGTAGGAGCACACTGTCATCACGTCTCAGCGTCATTACCTCTGGGCATCTTGGTCGATGTAGTGCATCATTTTCAGTTCAGAACAAAGTTCGTAGTAATAATAGGCTAATTCCTTAATTTGTTATTGCGTATCCCTAGACACGTGTTTCTGGATTCCTCCGTCATCAGTAGGGAAAAGATCGTAGGTTGCTGGACATGCTGCCGCTTAATTTTCACAGGCATAATTCCACTCAGGGCATGCAGGCGCTCCCAAGCTCGTCAGCTCAGGCGGCTCAAGGGAGCCTTTTAAACAGTGAAGGGGGTAGGAGCACACTGTCATCACGTCTCAGCGCCATTCCCTCTGGGCATCTTGGTCGATGTAGTGCATCATTTCCGTTCAGAGCAAAGTTCGTAGTAATAATAGGCTAATTCCTTAATTTGTTATCGCGTATCCCTAGACACGTGTTTCTGGATTCCTCCGTCATCAGTAAGGAAAAGATCGTAGGTTGCTGGACATGCTGCCGCTTAATTTTCACAGGCATAATTCCACTCAGGGCATGCAGGCGCTCCCAAGCTCGTCAGCTCAGGCGGCTCGAGGGAGCCTTTTAAACAGTGAAAGGGGGTAGGAGCACACTGTCATCACATCTCAGCGTCATTACCTCTGGGCATCTTGGTCGATGTAGTGCATCATTTTCAGTTCAGAGCAAAGTTCGTAGTAATAATAGGCTAATTCCTTAATTTGTTATCGCGTATCCCTAGACACGTGTTTCTGGATTCCTCCGTCATCAGTAGGGAAAAGATCGTAGGTTGCTGGACATGCTGCCGCTTAATTTTCACAGGCAGAATTCCACTCAGGCGCTCCCGAGCTCGTCAGCTCAGGCGGCTCGAGGGAGCCTTTTAAACAGTGAAAGGGGGTAGGAGCACACTGTCATCACGTCTCAGCGTCATTACCTCTGGGCATCTTGGTCGATCTAGTGCATCATTTTCAGTTCAGAGCAAAGTTCGTAGTAATAATAGGCTAATTCCTTAATTTGTTACTGCGTATCCCTAGACAGGTGTTTCTGGATTCCTCCGTCATCAGTAGGGAAAAGATCGTAGGTTGCTGGACATGCTGCCGCTTCATTTTCACAGGCATAATTCCACTCAGGGCATGCAGGCGCTCCCAAGCTCGTCAGCTCAGGCGGCTCGAGGGAGCCTTTTAAACAGTGAAAGGGGGTAGGAGCACACTGTCATCACGTCTCAGCATCATTACCTCTGGGCATCTTGGTCGATGTAGTGCATCATTTTCAGTTCAGAACAAAGTTCGTAGTAATAATAGGCTAATTCCTTAATTTGTTATTGCGTATCCCTAGACACGTGTTTCTGGATTCCTCCGTCATCAGTAGGGAAAAGATCGTAGGTTGCTGGACATGCTGCCGCTTAATTTTCACAGGCATAATTCCACTCAGGGCATGCAGGCGCTCCCAAGCTCGTCAGCTCAGGCGGCTCGAGGGAGCCTTTTAAACAGTGAAGGGGGTAGGAGCACACTGTCATCACGTCTCAGCGCCATTCCCTCTGGGCATCTTGGTCGATGTAGTGCATCATTTCCGTTCAGAGCAAAGTTCGTAGTAATAATAGGCTAATTCCTTAATTTGTTATCGCGTATCCCTAGACACGTGTTTCTGGATTCCTCCGTCATCAGTAAGGAAAAGATCGTAGGTTGCTGGACATGCTGCCGCTTAATTTTCACAGGCATAATTCCACTCAGGGCATGCAGGCGCTCCCAAGCTCGTCAGCTCAGGCGGCTCGAGGGAGCCTTTTAAACTGTGAAAGGGGGTAGGAGCACACTGTCATCACGTCTCAGCGTCATTACCTCTGGGCATCTTGGTCGATGTAGTGCATCATTTCCGTTCAGAGCAAAGTTCGTAGTAATAATAGGCTAATTCCTTAATTTGTTATCGCGTATCCCTAGACACGTGTTTCTGGATTCCTCCGTCATCAGTAGGGAAAAGATCGTAGGTTGCTGGACATGCTGCCGCTTCATTTTCACAGGCATAATTCCACTCAGGGCATGCAGGCGATCCCAAGCTCGTCAGCTCAGGCGGCTCGAGGGAGCCTTTTAAACAGTGAAAGGGGGTAGGAGCACACTGTCATCACGTCTCAGCGTCATTACCTCTGGGCATCTTGGTCGATCTAGTGCATCATTTTCAGTTTAGAGCAAAGTTCGTAGTAATAATAGGCTAATTCCTTAATTTGTTATCGCGTATCCCTAGACACGTGTTTCTGGATTCCTCCGTCATCAGTAGGGAAAAGATCGTAGGTTGCTGGACATGCTGCCGCTTCATTTTCACAGGCATAATTCCACTCAGGGCATGCAGGCGATCCCAAGCTCGTCAGCTCAGGCGGCTCGAGGGAGCCTTTTAAACAGTGAAAGGGGGTAGGAGCACACTGTCATCACGTCTCAGCGTCATTACCTCTGGGCATCTTGGTCGATGTAGTGCATCATTTTCAGTTCAGAACAAAGTTCGTAGTAATAATAGGCTAATTCCTTAATTTGTTATTGCGTATCCCTAGACACGTGTTTCTGGATTCCTCCGTCATCAGTAGGGAAAAGATCGTAGGTTGCTGGACATGCTGCCGCTTAATTTTCACAGGCATAATTCCACTCAGGGCATGCAGGCGCTCCCAAGCTCGTCAGCTCAGGCGGCTCGAGGGAGCCTTTTAAACAGTGAAAGGGGGTAGGAGCACACTGTCATCACGTCTCAGCGTCATTACCTCTGGGCATCTTGGTCGATGTAGTGCATCATTTTCAGTTCAGAGCAAAGTTCGTAGTAATAATAGGCTAATTCCTTAATTTGTTATCGCGTATCCCTAGACACGTGTTTCTGGATTCCTCCGTCATCAGTAGGGAAAAGATCGTAGGTTGCTGGACATGCTGCCGCTTAATTTTCACAGGCAGAATTCCACTCAGGCGCTCCCAAGCTCGTCAGCTCAGGCGGCTCGAGGGAGCCTTTTAAACAGTGAAAGGGGGTAGGAGCACACTGTCATCACGTCTCAGCGTCATTACCTCTGGGCATCTTGGTCGATGTAGTGCATCATTTTCAGTTCAGAGCAAAGTTCGTAGTAATAATAGGCTAATTCCTTAATTTGTTATCACGTATCCTTAGACACGTGTTTCTGGATTCCTCCGTCATCAGTAGGGAAAAGATCGTAGGTTGCTGGACATGCTGCCGCTTAATTTTCACAGGCATAATTCCACTCAGGGCATGCAGGCGCTACCAAGCTCGTCAGCTCAGGCGGCTCGAGGGAGCCTTTTGAACAGTGAAAGGGGGTAGGAGCACACTGTCATCACGTCTCAGCGTCATTACCTCTGGGCATCTTGGTCGATGTAGTGCATCATTTTCAGTTGAGAGCAAAGTTCGCAGTAATAATAGGCTAATTCCTTAATTTGTTATCACGTGTTTCTGGATTCCTCCGTCATCAGTAGGGAAAAGATCGTAGGTTGCTGGACATGCTGCGCTTAATTTTCACAGGCATAATTCCACTCAGGGCATGCAGGCGCTCCCAAGCTCGTCAGCTCAGGCGGCTCGAGGGAGCCTTTTAAACAGTGAAAGGGGGTAGGAGCACACTGTCATCACATCTCAGCGTCATTACCTCTGGGCATCTTGGTCGATGTAGTGCATCATTTTCAGTTCAGAGCAAAGTTCGTAGTAATAATAGGCTAATTCCTTAATTTGTTATCGCGTATCCCTAGACACGTGTTTCTGGATTCCTCTGTCATCAGTAGGGAAAAGATCGTAGGTTGCTGGACATGCTGCCGCTTAATTTTCACAGGCATAATTCCACTTAGGGCATGCAGGCGCTCCCAAGCTCGTCAGCTCAGGCGGCTCGAGGGAGCCTTTTAAACAGTGAAAGGGGGTAGGAGCACACTGTCATCACGTCTCAGCGTCATTACCTCTGGGCATCTTGGTCGATGTAGTGCATCATTTTCAGTTCAGAGCAAAGTACATAGTAATAATAGGCTAATTCCTTAATTTGTTATCGCGTATCCCTAGACACGTGTTTCTGGATTCCTCCGTCATCAGTAGGGAAAAGATCATAGGTTGCTGGACATGCTGCCGCTTAATTTTCACAGGCATAATTCCACTCAGGGCATGCAGGCGCTCCCAAGCTCGTCAGCTCAGGCGGCTCGAGGGAGCCTTTTAAACAGTGAAAGGGGGTAGGAGCACACTGTCATCACGTCTCAGCGTCATTACCTCTGGGCATCTTGGTCGATGTCTTGCATCATTTTCAGTTCAGAGCAAAGTTCGTAGTAATAATAGACTAATTCCTTAATTTGTTATCGCGTATCCCTAGACACGTGTTTCTGGATTCCTCCGTCATCAGTAGGGAAAAGATCGTAGGTTGCTGGACATGCTGCCGCTTAATTTTCACAGGCATAATTCCACTCAGGGCATCCAGGCGCTCCCAAGCTCGTCAGCTCAGGCGGCTCGAGGGAGCCTTTTAAACAGTGAAAGGGGGTAGGAGCACACTGTCATCACGTCTCAGCGTCATTACCTCTGGGCATCTTGGTCGATGTAGTGCATAATTTTCAGTTCAGAGCAAAGTTCGTAGTAATAGGTTAATTCCTTAATTTGTTATCGCGTATCCCTAGACACGTGTTTCTGGATTCCTCCGTCATCAGTAAGGAAAAGATCGTAGGTTGCTGGACATGCTGCCGCTTAATTTTCACAGGCATAATTCCACTCAGGGCATGCAGGCGCTCCCAAGCTCATCAGCTCAGGCGGCTCGAGGGAGCCTTTTAAACAGTGAAAAGGGGTAGGAGCACACTGTCATCACGTCTCAGCGTCATTACCTCTGGGCATCTTGGTCGATGTAGTGCATCATTTTCAGTTCAGAGCAAAGTTCGTAGTAATAATAGGCTAATTCCTTAATTTGTTATCGCGTATCCCTAGACACGTGTTTCTGGATTCCTCCGTCATCAGTAGGGAAAAGATCGTAGGTTGCTGGACATGCTGCCGCTTAATTTTCACAGGCAGAATTCCACTCAGGCGCTCCCAAGCTCGTCAGCTCAGGCGGCTCGAGGGAGCCTTTTAAACAGTGAAAGGGGGTAGGAGCACACTGTCATCACGTCTCAGCGTCATTACCTCTGGGCATCTTGGTCAATCTAGTGCATCATTTTCAGTTCAGAGCAAAGTTCGTAGTAATAATAGGCTAATTCCTTAATTTGTTATCGCGTATCCCTAGACACGTGTTTCTGGATTCCTCCGTCATCAGTAGGGAAAAGATCATAGGGTGCTGGACATGCTGCCGCTTAATTTTCACAGGCATAATTCCACTCAGGGCATGCAGGCGCTCCCAAGCTCGTCAGCTCAGGCGGCTCGAGGGAGCCTTTTAAACAGTGAAAGGGGGTAGGAGCACACTGTCATCACGTCTCAGCGTCATTACCTCTGGGCATCTTGGTCGATGTAGTGCATCATTTTCAGTTCAGAGCAAAGTTCGTAGTAATAATAGGCTAATTCCTTAATTTGCTATCGCGTATCCCTAGACACGTGTTTCTGGATTCCTCCGTCATCAGTAGGGAAAAGATCGTACGTTGCTGGACATGCTGCCGCTTAATTTTCATAGGCATAATTCCAATTAGGGCATGCAGGCGATCCCAAGCTCGTCAGCTCAGGCGGCTCGAGGGAGCCTTTTAAACAGTGAAAGGGGGTAGGAGCACACTGTCATCACGTCTCAGCGTCATTACCTCTGGGCATCTTGGTCGATGTAGTGCATCATTTTCAGTTCAGAGCAAAGTTCGTAGTAATAATAGGCTAATTCCTTAATTTGTTATCGCGTATCCCTAGACACGTGTTTCTGGATTCCTCCGTCATCAGTATGGAAAAGATCGTAGGTTGCTGGACATGCTGCCGCTTAATTTTCACAGGCAGAATTCCACTCAGGCGCTCCCAAGCTCGTCAGCTCAGGCGGCTCGAGGGAGCCTTTTAAACAGTGAAAGGGGGTAGGAGCACACTGTCATCACGTCTCAGCGTCATTACCTCTGGGCATCTTGGTCGATGTAGTGCATCATTTTCAGTTCAGAGCAAAGTTCGTAGTAATAATAGGCTAATTCCTTAATTTGTTATCGCGTATCCCTAGACACGTGTTTCTGGATTCCTCCGTCATCAGTAGGGAAAAGATCGTAGGTTGCTGGACATGCTGCCGCTTAATTTTCATAGGCATAATTCCAATCAGGGCATGCAGGCGCTACCAAGCTCGTCAGCTCAGGCGGCTCGAGGGAGCCTTTTGAACAGTGAAAGGGGATAGGAGCACACTGTCATCACGTCTCAGCGTCATTACCTCTGGGCATCTTGGTCGATGTAGTGCATCATTTTCAGTTGAGAGCAAAGTTCGTAGTAATAATAGGCTAATTCCTTAATTTGTTATCACGTGTTTCTGGATTCCTCCGTCATCAGTAGGGAAAAGATCGTAGATTGCTGGACATGCTGCCGCTTAATTTTCACAGGCATAATTCCACTCAGGGCATGCAGGCGCTCCCAAGCTCGTCAGCTCAGGCGGCTCGAGGGAGCCTTTTAAACAGTGAAGGGGGGTAGGAGCACACTGTCATCACGTCTCAGCGCCATTCCCTCTGGGCATCTTGGTCGATGTAGTGCATCATTTCCGTTCAGAGCAAAGTTCGTAGTAATAATAGGCTAATTCCTTAATTTGTTATCGCGTATCCCTAGACACGTGTTTCTGGATTCCTCCGTCATCAGTAAGGAAAAGATCGTACGTTGCTGGACATGCTGCCGCTTAATTTTCACAGGCATAATTCCACTCAGGGCATGCAGGCGCTCCCAAGCTCGTCAGCTCAGGCGGCTCGAGGGAGCCTTTTAAACAGTGAAATGGGGTAGGAGCACACTGTCATCACATCTCAGCGTCATTACCTCTGGGCATCTTGGTCGATGTAGTGCATCATTTTCAGTTCAGAGCAAAGTTCGTAGTAATAATAGGCTAATTCCTTAATTTGTTATCGCGTATCCCTAGACACGTGTTTCTGGATTCCTCCGTCATCAGTAGGGAAAAGATCGTAGGTTGCTGGACATGCTGCCGCTTAATTTTCACAGGCAGAATTCCACTCAGGCGCTCCCAAGCTCGTCAGCTCAGGCGGCTCGAGGGAGCCTTTTAAACAGTGAAAGGGGGTAGGAGCACACTGTCATCACGTCTCAGCGTCATTACCTCTGGGCATCTTGGTCGATCTAGTGCATCATTTTCAGTTCAGAGCAAAGTTCGTAGTAATAATAGGCTAATTCCTTAATTTGTTATCGCGTATCCCTAGACACGTGTTTCTGGATTCCTCCGTCATCAGTAGGGAAAAGATCGTAGGTTGCTGGACATGCTGCCGCTTCATTTTCACAGGCATAATTCCACTCAGGGCATGCAGGCGCTCCCAAGCTCGTCAGCTCAGGCGGCTCGAGGGAGCCTTTTAAACAGTGAAAGGGGGTAGGAGCACACTGTCATCACGTCTCAGCGTCATTACCTCTGGGCATCTTGGTCGATGTAGTGCATCATTTTCAGTTCAGAACAAAGTTCGTAGTAATAATAGGCTAATTCCTTAATTTGTTATTGCGTATCCCTAGACACGTGTTTCTGGATTCCTCCGTCATCAGTAGGGAAAAGATCGTAGGTTGCTGGACATGCTGCCGCTTAATTTTCACAGGCATAATTCCACTCAGGGCATGCAGGCGCTCCCAAGCTCGTCAGCTCAGGCGGCTCAAGGGAGCCTTTTAAACAGTGAAGGGGGTAGGAGCACACTGTCATCACGTCTCAGCGCCATTCCCTCTGGGCATCTTGGTCGATGTAGTGCATCATTTCCGTTCAGAGCAAAGTTCGTAGTAATAATAGGCTAATTCCTTAATTTGTTATCGCGTATCCCTAGACACGTGTTTCTGGATTCCTCCGTCATCAGTAAGGAAAAGATCGTAGGTTGCTGGACATGCTGCCGCTTAATTTTCACAGGCATAATTCCACTCAGGGCATGCAGGCGCTCCCAAGCTCGTCAGCTCAGGCGGCTCGAGGGAGCCTTTTAAACAGTGAAAGGGGGTAGGAGCACACTGTCATCACATCTCAGCGTCATTACCTCTGGGCATCTTGGTCGATGTAGTGCATCATTTTCAGTTCAGAGCAAAGTTCGTAGTAATAATAGGCTAATTCCTTAATTTGTTATCGCGTATCCCTAGACACGTGTTTCTGGATTCCTCCGTCATCAGTAGGGAAAAGATCGTAGGTTGCTGGACATGCTGCGGCTTAATTTACACAGGCAGAATTCCACTCAGGCGCTCCCAAGCTCGTCAGCTCAGGCGGCTCGAGGGAGCCTTTTAAACAGTGAAAGGGGGTAGGAGCACACTGTCATCACGTCTCAGCGTCATTACCTCTGGGCATCTTGGTCGATCTAGTGCATCATTTTCAGTTCAGAGCAAAGTTCGCAGTAATAATAGGCTAATTCCTTAATTTGTTACTGCGTATCCCTAGACACGTGTTTCTGGATTCCTCCGTCATCAGTAGGGAAAAGATCGTAGGTTGCTGGACATGCTGCCGCTTCATTTTCACAGGCATAATTCCACTCAGGGCATGCAGGCGCTCCCAAGCTCGTCAGCTCAGGCGGCTCGAGGGAGCCTTTTAAACAGTGAAAGGGGGTAGGAGCACACTGTCATCACGTCTCAGCATCATTACCTCTGGGCATCTTGGTCGATGTAGTGCATCATTTTCAGTTCAGAACAAAGTTCGTAGTAATAATAGGCTAATTCCTTAATTTGTTATTGCGTATCCCTAGACACGTGTTTCTGGATTCCTCCGTCATCAGTAGGGAAAAGATCGTAGGTTGCTGGACATGCTGCCGCTTAATTTTCACAGGCATAATTCCACTCAGGGCATGCAGGCGCTCCCAAGCTCGTCAGCTCAGGCGGCTCGAGGGAGCCTTTTAAACAGTGAAGGGGGGTAGGAGCACACTGTCATCACGTCTCAGCGCCATTCCCTCTGGGCATCTTGGTCGATGTAGTGCATCATTTCCGTTCAGAGCAAAGTTCGTAGTAATAATAGGCTAATTCCTTAATTTGTTATCGCGTATCCCTAGACACGTGTTTCTGGATTCCTCCGTCATCAGTAAGGAAAAGATCGTAGGTTGCTGGACATGCTGCCGCTTAATTTTCACAGGCATAATTCCACTCAGGGCATGCAGGCGCTCCCAAGCTCGTCAGCTCAGGCGGCTCGAGGGAGCCTTTTAAACAGTGAAAGGGGGTAGGAGCACACTGTCATCACGTCTCAGCGTCATTACCTCTGGGCATCTTGGTCGATGTAGTGCATCATTTCCGTTCAGAGCAAAGTTCGTAGTAATAATAGGCTAATTCCTTAATTTGTTATCGCGTATCCCTAGACACGTGTTTCTGGATTCCTCCGTCATCAGTAGGGAAAAGATCGTAGGTTGCTGGACATGCTGCCGCTTCATTTTCACAGGCATAATTCCACTCAGGGCATGCAGGCGATCCCAAGCTCGTCAGCTCAGGCGGCTCGAGGGAGCCTTTTAAACAGTGAAAGGGGGTAGGAGCACACTGTCATCACGTCTCAGCGTCATTACCTCTGGGCATCTTGGTCGATCTAGTGCATCATTTTCAGTTTAGAGCAAAGTTCGTAGTAATAATAGGCTAATTCCTTAATTTGTTATCGCGTATCCCTAGACACGTGTTTCTGGATTCCTCCGTCATCAGTAGGGAAAAGATCGTAGGTTGCTGGACATGCTGCCGCTTCATTTTCACAGGCATAATTCCACTCAGGGCATGCAGGCGATCCCAAGCTCGTCAGCTCAGGCGGCTCGAGGGAGCCTTTTAAACAGTGAAAGGGGGTAGGAGCACACTGTCATCACGTCTCAGCGTCATTACCTCTGGGCATCTTGGTCGATGTAGTGCATCATTTTCAGTTCAGAACAAAGTTCGTAGTAATAATAGGCTAATTCCTTAATTTGTTATTGCGTATCCCTAGACACGTGTTTCTGGATTCCTCCGTCATCAGTAGGGAAAAGATCGTAGGTTGCTGGACATGCTGCCGCTTAATTTTCACAGGCATAATTCCACTCAGGGCATGCAGGCGCTCCCAAGCTCGTCAGCTCAGGCGGCTCGAGGGAGCCTTTTAAACAGTGAAAGGGGGTAGGAGCACACTGTCATCACGTCTCAGCGTCATTACCTCTGGGCATCTTGGTCGATGTAGTGCATCATTTTCAGTTCAGAGCAAAGTTCGTAGTAATAATAGGCTAATTCCTTAATTTGTTATCGCGTATCCCTAGACACGTGTTTCTGGATTCCTCCGTCATCAGTAGGGAAAAGATCGTAGGTTGCTGGACATGCTGCCGCTTAATTTTCACAGGCAGAATTCCACTCAGGCGCTCCCAAGCTCGTCAGCTCAGGCGGCTCGAGGGAGCCTTTTAAACAGTGAAAGGGGGTAGGAGCACACTGTCATCACGTCTCAGCGTCATTACCTCTGGGCATCTTGGTCGATGTAGTGCATCATTTTCAGTTCAGAGCAAAGTTCGTAGTAATAATAGGCTAATTCCTTAATTTGTTATCGCGTATCCTTAGACACGTGTTTCTGGATTCCTCCGTCATCAGTAGGGAAAAGATCGTAGGTTGCTGGACATGCTGCCGCTTAATTTTCACAGGCATAATTCCACTCAGGGCATGCAGGCGCTACCAAGCTCGTCAGCTCAGGCGGCTCGAGGGAGCCTTTTGAACAGTGAAAGGGGGTAGGAGCACACTGTCATCACGTCTCAGCGTCATTACCTCTGGGCATCTTGGTCGATGTAGTGCATCATTTTCAGTTGAGAGCAAAGTTCGCAGTAATAATAGGCTAATTCCTTAATTTGTTATCACGTGTTTCTGGATTCCTCCGTCATCAGTAGGGAAAAGATCGTAGGTTGCTGGACATGCTGCGCTTAATTTTCACAGGCATAATTCCACTCAGGGCATGCAGGCGCTCCCAAGCACGTCAGCTCAGGCGGCTCGAGGGAGCCTTTTAAACAGTGAAGGGGGGTAGGAGCATCACGTCTCAGCGCCATTACCTCTGGGCATCTTGGTCGATGTAGTGCATCATTTCCGTTCAGAGCAAAGTTCGTAGTAATAATAGGCTAATTCCTTAATTTGTTATCGCGTATCCCTAGACACGTGTTTCTGGATTCCTCCGTCATCAGTAAGGAAAAGATCGTAGGTTGCTGGACATGCTGCCGCTTAATTTTCACAGGCATAATTCCAATCAGGGCATGCAGGCGCTCCCAAGCTCATCAGCTCAGGCGGCTCGAGGGATCCTTTTAAACAGTGAAAAGGGGTAGGAGCACACTGTCATCTCGTCTCAGCGTCATTACCTCTGGGCATCTTGGTCGATGTAGTGCATCATTTTCAGTTCAGAGCAAAGTTCGTAGTAATAATAGGCTAATTCCTTAATTTGTTATCGCGTATCCCTAGACACGTGTTTCTGGATTCCTCCGTCATCAGTAGGGAAAAGATCGTAGGTTGCTGGACATGCTGCCGCTTAATTTTCACAGGTAGAATTCCACTCAGGCGCTCCCAAGCTCGTCAGCTCAGGCGGCTCGAGGGAGCCTTTTAAACAGTGAAAGGGGGTAGGAGCACACTGTCATCACGTCTCAGCGTCATTACCTCTGGGCATCTTGGTCGATGTAGTGCATCATTTTCAGTTCAGAGCAAAGTTCGTAGTAATAATAGGCTAATTCCTTAATTTGTTATCGCGTATCCCTAGACACGTGTTTCTGGATTCCTCCGTCATCAGTAGGGAAAAGATCGTAGGTTGCTGGACAAGCTGCTGCTTAATTTTCATAGGCATAATTCCAATTAGGGCATGCAGGCGATCCGAAGCAAGTCAGCTCAGGCGGCTCGAGGGAGCCTTTTAAACAGTGAAAGGGGGTAGGAGCACACTGTCATCACGTCTCAGCGTCATTACCTCTGGGCATCTTGGTCGATGTAGTGCATCATTTTCAGTTCAGAGCAAAGTTCGTAGTAATAATAGGCTAATTCCTTAATTTGTTATCGCGTATCCCTAGACACGTGTTTCTGGATTCCTCCGTCATCAGTAGGGAAAAGATCGTAGGTTGCTGGACATGCTGCCGCTTAATTTTCACAGGCAGAATTCCACTCAGGCGCTCCCAAGCTCGTCCAGCTCAGGCGGCTCGAGGGAGCCTTTTAAACAGTGAAAGGGGGTAGGAGCACACTGTCATCACGTCTCAGCGTCATTACCTCTGGGCATCTTGGTCGATGTAGTGCATCATTTCCGTTCAGAGCAAAGTTCGTAGTAATAATAGGCTAATTCCTTAATTTGTTATCGCGTATCCCTAGACACGTGTTTCTGGATTCCTCCGTCATCAGTAAGGAAAAGATCGTACGTTGCTGGACATGCTGCCGCTTAATTTTCACAGGCATAATTCCACTCAGGGCATGCAGGCGCTCCCAAGCTCTGTCAGCTCAGGCGGCTCGAGGGAGCCTTTTAAACAGTGAAAGGGGGTAGGAGCACACTGTCATCACATCTCAGCGTCATTACCTCTGGGCATCTTGGTCGATGTAGTGCATCATTTTCAGTTCAGAGCAAAGTTCGTAGTAATAATAGGCTAATTCCTTAATTTGTTATCACCTCTTTTGCCTGCATGTTCCACTGGCACTACACCAGGCTCATCGCTAAACATCCAAATTGCATAGAGTTTATCCGACCCTGAAATAGGCTCGCAATCCCTTTTATTTAACCCTTGATGCGCAGGACTCGTCCGCCTTGTCTTCCCATTGTGGATAACGGAGCCTCCACTTTCTAACCCGGGTCCATTATGTCCCCTCTCCTCCCCATTCTGGACGTGCCAGCTTTCCATCCTTAAGCGCTTCTGCAGGCATATGCTCTCAGGCACTTTAATCCACAGTCCTGAAGATGATCCAATATCTCACTGATAAGGATCGAAACGTCGTCGACACAGTTGTCAACCTTATACACTGAATGTTAATTTGTAATATGTGTAAAGGTGACCTTTTATGATTGTTGTTTCATTATCCGTGCAAATTCATTGAAACACATGTAAACTGCCTGAGCTTTTCTATGTTGTTTGTGTGTTTTGATCTGTGAGACTCTGGATACAGGCTTGTATCCCACTGTTATTTCTCTCACATTTCTTCAATTTTATTCAAACTACTGTGTATATTAAACTTGCCTCTGTCCGGCTGGACATGCGCTCAAATATAGTACTGATTGAGACTATATTCATTGTTTAATGAGATTTCCTTACTCAGGGACCACTGTCCTTTGTACTAATCTAGCTCCCAAGGTCCCTGACCTATTCTTTTTGGGTTCCCTTGTTTGTTATACATGCTTCTTTTTCACAGGCATAATTCCACTCAGGGCATGCAGGCGCTCCCAAGCTCGTCAGCTCAGGCGGCTCGAGGGAGCCTTTTAAACAGTGAAAGGGGGTAGGAGCACACTGTCATCACGTCTCAGCGTCATTACCTCTGGGCATCTTGTTCGATGTAGTGCATCATTTTCAGTTCAGAGCAAAGTTCGTAGTAATAATAGGCTAATTCCTTAATTTGTTATCGCCTATCCCTAGACACGTGTTTCTGGATTCCTCCGTCATCAGTAGGGAAAAGATCATAGGGTGCTGGACATGCTGCCGCTTAATTTTCACAGGCATAATTCCACTCAGGGCATGCAGGCGCTCCCAAGCTCGTCAGCTCAGGCGGCTCGAGGGAGCCTTTTAAACAGTGAAAGGGGGTAGGAGCACACTGTCATCACGTCTCAGCGTCATTACCTCTGGGCATCTTGGTCGATCTAGTGCATCATTTTCAGTTCAGAGCAAAGTTCGTAGTAATAATAGGCTAATTCCTTAATTTGTTATCGCGTATCCCTAGACACGTGTTTCTGGATTCCTCCGTCATCAGTAGGGAAAAGATCGTAGGTTGCTGGACATGCTGCCGCTTAATTTTCACAGGCATAATTCCACTCAGGGCATGCAGGCGCTCCCAAGCTCGTCAGCTCAGGCGGCTCGAGGGAGCCTTTTAAACAGTGAAAGGGGGTAGGAGCACACTGTCATCACGTCTCAGCGTCATTACCTCTGGGCATCTTGGTCGATGTAGTGCATCATTTTCAGTTCAGAGCAAAGTTCGTAGTAATAATAGGCTAATTCCTTAATTTGTTATCGCGTATCCCTAGACACGTGTTTCTGGATTCCTCCGTCATCAGTAGGGAAAAGATCGTAGGTTGCTGGACATGCTGCCGCTTATATTTCATAGGCATAATTCCAATCAGGGCATGCAGGCGATCCCAAGCAAGTCAGCTCAGGCGGCTCGAGGGAGCCTTTTAAACAGTGAAAGGGGGTAGGAGCACACTGTCATCACGTCTCAGCGTCATTACCTCTGGGCATCTTGGTCGATGTAGTGCATCATTTTCAGTTCAGAGCAAAGTTCGTAGTAATAATAGGCTAATTCCTTAATTTGTTATCGCGTATCCCTAGACACGTGTTTCTGGATTCCTCCGTCATCAGTATGGAAAAGATCGTAGGTTGCTGGACATGCTGCCGCTTAATTTTCACAGGCAGAATTCCACTCAGGCGCTCCCAAGCTCGTCAGCTCAGGCGGCTCGAGGGAGCCTTTTAAACAGTGAAAGGGGGTAGGAGCACACTGTCATCACGTCTCAGCGTCATTACCTCTGGGCATCTTGGTCGATGTAGTGCATCATTTTCAGTTCAGAGCAAAGTTCGTAGTAATAATAGGCTAATTCCTTAATTTGTTATCGCGTATCCCTAGACACGTGTTTCTGGATTCCTCCGTCATCAGTAGGGAAAAGATCGTAGGTTGCTGGACATGCTGCCGCTTAATTTTCATAGGCATAATTCCAATCAGGGCATGCAGGCGCTACCAAGCTCGTCAGCTCAGGCGGCTCGAGGGAGCCTTTTGAACAGTGAAAGGGGATAGGAGCACACTGTCATCACGTCTCAGCGTCATTACCTCTGGGCATCTTGGTCGATGTAGTGCATCATTTTCAGTTGAGAGCAAAGTTCGTAGTAATAATAGGCTAATTCCTTAATTTGTTATCACGTGTTTCTGGATTCCTCCGTCATCAGTAGGGAAAAGATCGTAGATTGCTGGACATGCTGCCGCTTAATTTTCACAGGCATAATTCCACTCAGGGCATGCAGGCGCTTCCAAGCTCGTCAGCTCAGGCGGCTCGAGTGAGCCTTTTAAACAGTGAAAGGGGGTAGGAGCACACTGTCATCACGTCTCAGCGTCATTACCTCTGGGCATCTTGGTCGATGTAGTGCATCATTTTCAGTTCAGAACAAAGTTCGTAGTAATAATAGGCTAACTCCTTAATTTGTTATCGCGTATCCCTAGACACGTGTTTCTGGATTCCTCCGTCATCAGTAGGGAAAAGATCGTAGGTTGCTGGACATGCTGCCGCTTAATTTTCACAGGCATAATTCCACTCAGGGCATGCAGGCGCTGCCAAGCTCGTCAGCTCAGGCGGCTCGAGGGAGCCTTTTAAACAGTGAAAGGGGGTAGGAGCACACTGTCATCACGTCTCAGCGTCATTACCTCTGGGCATCTTGGTCGATGTAGTGCATCATTTTCAGTTCAGAGCAAAGTTCGTAGTAATAATAGGCTAATTCCTTAATTTGTTATCGGGTATCCCTAGACACGTGTTTCTGGATTCCTCCGTCATCAGTAGGGAAAAGATCGTAGGTTGCTGGACATGCTGCCGCTTAATTTTCACAGGCATAATTCCACTCAGGGCATGCAGGCGCTCCCAAGCTCGTCAGCTCAGGCGGCTCGAGGGAGCCTTTTAAACAGTGAAAGGGGGTAGGAGCACACTGTCATCACGTCTCAGCGTCATTACCTCTGGGCATCTTGGTCGATGTAGTGCATCATTTTCAGTTCAGAACAAAGTTCGTAGTAATAATAGGCTAATTCCTTAATTTGTTATTGCGTATCCCTAGACACGTGTTTCTGGATTCCTCCGTCATCAGTAGGGAAAAGATCGTAGGTTGATGGACATGCTGCCGCTTAATTTTCACAGGCATAATTCCACTCAGGGCATGCAGGCGCTCCCAAGCTCGTCAGCTCAGGCGGCTCGAGGGAGCCTTTTAAACAGTGAAGGGGGTAGGAGCACACTGTCATCACGTCTCAGCGCCATTCCCTCTGGGCATCTTGGTCGATGTAGTGCATCATTTCCGTTCAGAGCAAAGTTCGTAGTAATAATAGGCTAATTCCTTAATTTGTTATCGCGTATCCCTAGACACGTGTTTCTGGATTCCTCCGTCATCAGTAAGGAAAAGATCGTACGTTGCTGGACATGCTGCCGCTTAATTTTCACAGGCATAATTCCACTCAGGGCATGCAGGCGCTCCCAAGCTCGTCAGCTCAGGCGGCTCGAGGGAGCCTTTTAAACAGTGAAAGGGGGTAGGAGCACACTGTCATCACATCTCAGCGTCATTACCTCTGGGCATCTTGGTCGATGTAGTGCATCATTTTCAGTTCAGAGCAAAGTTCGTAGTAATAATAGGCTAATTCCTTAATTTGTTATCGCGTATCCCTAGACACGTGTTTCTGGATTCCTCCGTCATCAGTAGGGAAAAGATCGTAGGTTGCTGGACATGCTGCCGCTTAATTTTCACAGGCAGAATTCCACTCAGGCGCTCCCAAGCTCGTCAGCTCAGGCGGCTCGAGGGAGCCTTTTAAACAGTGAAAGGGGGTAGGAGCACACTGTCATCACGTCTCAGCGTCATTACCTCTGGGCATCTTGGTCGATCTAGTGCATCATTTTCAGTTCAGAGCAAAGTTCGTAGTAATAATAGGCAAATTCCTTAATTTGTTATCGCGTATCCCTAGACACGTGTTTCTGGATTCCTCCGTCATCAGTAGGGAAAAGATCGTAGGTTGCTGGACATGCTGCCGCTTCATTTTCACAGGCATAATTCCACTCAGGGCATGCAGGCGCTCCCAAGCTCGTCAGCTCAGGCGGCTCGAGGGAGCCTTTTAAACAGTGAAAGGGGGTAGGAGCACACTGTCATCACGTCTCAGCGTCATTACCTCTGGGCATCTTGGTCGATGTAGTGCATCATTTTCAGTTCAGAACAAAGTTCGTAGTAATAATAGGCTAATTCCTTAATTTGTTATTGCGTATCCCTAGACACGTGTTTCTGGATTCCTCCGTCATCAGTAGGGAAAAGATCGTAGGTTGCTGGACATGCTGCCGCTTAATTTTCACAGGCATAATTCCACTCAGGGCATGCAGGCGCTCCCAAGCTCGTCAGCTCAGGCGGCTCAAGGGAGCCTTTTAAACAGTGAAGGGGGTAGGAGCACACTGTCATCACGTCTCAGCGCCATTCCCTCTGGGCATCTTGGTCGATGTAGTGCATCATTTCCGTTCAGAGCAAAGTTCGTAGTAATAATAGGCTAATTCCTTAATTTGTTATCGCGTATCCCTAGACACGTGTTTCTGGATTCCTCCGTCATCAGTAAGGAAAAGATCGTAGGTTGCTGGACATGCTGCCGCTTAATTTTCACAGGCATAATTCCACTCAGGGCATGCAGGCGCTCCCAAGCTCGTCAGCTCAGGCGGCTCGAGGGAGCCTTTTAAACAGTGAAAGGGGGTAGGAGCACACTGTCATCACATCTCAGCGTCATTACCTCTGGGCATCTTGGTCGATGTAGTGCATCATTTTCAGTTCAGAGCAAAGTTCGTAGTAATAATAGGCTAATTCCTTAATTTGTTATCGCGTATCCCTAGACACGTGTTTCTGGATTCCTCCGTCATCAGTAGGGAAAAGATCGTAGGTTGCTGGACATGCTGCCGCTTAATTTTCACAGGCAGAATTCCACTCAGGCGCTCCCGAGCTCGTCAGCTCAGGCGGCTCGAGGGAGCCTTTTAAACAGTGAAAGGGGGTAGGAGCACACTGTCATCACGTCTCAGCGTCATTACCTCTGGGCATCTTGGTCGATCTAGTGCATCATTTTCAGTTCAGAACAAAGTTCGTAGTAATAATAGGCTAATTCCTTAATTTGTTATCGCGTATCCCTAGACACGTGTTTCTGGATTCCTCCGTCATCAGTAGGGAAAAGATCGTAGATTGCTGGACATGCTGCCGCTTAATTTTCACAGGCATAATTCCACTCAGGGCATGCAGGCGCTCCCAAGCTCGTCAGCTCAAGCGGCTCGAGGGAGCCTTTTAAACAGTGAAGGGGGGTAGGAGCACACTGTCATCACGTCTCAGCGCCATTCCCTCTGGGCATCTTGGTCGATGTAGTGCATCATTTCCGTTCAGAGCAAAGTTCGTAGTAATAATAGGCTAATTCCTTAATTTGTTATCGCGTATCCCTAGACACGTGTTTCTGGATTCCTCCGTCATCAGTAAGGAAAAGATCGTACGTTGCTGGACATGCTGCCGCTTAATTTTCACAGGCATAATTCCACTCAGGGCATGCAGGCGCTCCCAAGCTCGTCAGCTCAGGCGGCTCGAGGGAGCCTTTTAAACAGTGAAAGGGGGTAGGAGCACACTGTCATCACATCTCAGCGTCATTACCTCTGGGCATCTTGGTCGATGTAGTGCATCATTTTCAGTTCAGAGCAAAGTTCGTAGTAATAATAGGCTAATTCCTTAATTTGTTATCGCGTATCCCTAGACACGTGTTTCTGGATTCCTCCGTCATCAGTAGGGAAAAGATCGTAGGTTGCTGGACATGCTGCCGCTTAATTTTCACAGTCAGAATTCCACTCAGGCGCTCCCAAGCTCGTCAGCTCAGGCGGCTCGAGGGAGCCTTTTAAACAGTGAAAGGGGGTAGGAGCACACTGTCATCACGTCTCAGCGTCATTACCTCTGGGCATCTTGGTCGATCTAGTGCATCATTTTCAGTTCAGAGCAAAGTTCGTAGTAATAATAGGCTAATTCCTTAATTTGTTACTGCGTATCCCTAGACACGTGTTTCTGGATTCCTCCGTCATCAGTAGGGAAAAGATCGTAGGTTGCTGGACATGCTGCCGCTTCATTTTCACAGGCATAATTCCACTCAGGGCATGCAGGCGCTCCCAAGCTCGTCAGCTCAGGCGGCTCGAGGGAGCCTTTTAAACAGTGAAAGGGGGTAGGAGCACACTGTCATCACGTCTCAGCATCATTACCTCTGGGCATCTTGGTCGATGTAGTGCATCATTTTCAGTTCAGAACAAAGTTCGTAGTAATAATAGGCTAATTCCTTAATTTGTTATTGCGTATCCCTAGACACGTGTTTCTGGATTCCTCCGTCATCAGTAGGGAAAAGATCGTAGGTTGCTGGACATGCTGCCGCTTAATTTTCACAGGCATAATTCCACTCAGGGCATGCAGGCGCTCCCAAGCTCGTCAGCTCAGGCGGCTCGAGGGAGCCTTTTAAACAGTGAAGGGGGTAGGAGCACACTGTCATCACGTCTCAGCGCCATTCCCTCTGGGCATCTTGGTCGATGTAGTGCATCATTTCCGTTCAGAGCAAAGTTCGTAGTAATAATAGGCTAATTCCTTAATTTGTTATCGCGTATCCCTAGACACGTGTTTCTGGATTCCTCCGTCATCAGTAAGGAAAAGATCGTAGGTTGCTGGACATGCTGCCGCTTAATTTTCACAGGCATAATTCCACTCAGGGCATGCAGGCGCTCCCAAGCTCGTCAGCTCAGGCGGCTCGAGGGAGCCTTTTAAACAGTGAAAGGGGGTAGGAGCACACTGTCATCACGTCTCAGCGTCATTACCTCTGGGCATCTTGGTCGATGTAGTGCATCATTTCCGTTCAGAGCAAAGTTCGTAGTAATAATAGGCTAATTCCTTAATTTGTTATCGCGTATCCCTAGACACGTGTTTCTGGATTCCTCCGTCATCAGTAGGGAAAAGATCGTAGGTTGCTGGACATGCTGCCGCTTCATTTTCACAGGCATAATTCCACTCAGGGCATGCAGGCGATCCCAAGCTCGTCAGCTCAGGCGGCTCGAGGGAGCCTTTTAAACAGTGAAAGGGGGTAGGAGCACACTGACATCACGTCTCAGCGTCATTACCTCTGGGCATCTTGGTCGATCTAGTGCATCATTTTCAGTTTAGAGCAAAGTTCGTAGTAATAATAGGCTAATTCCTTAATTTGTTATCGCGTATCCCTAGACACGTGTTTCTGGATTCCTCCGTCATCAGTAGGGAAAAGATCGTAGGTTGCTGGACATGCTGCCGCTTCATTTTCACAGGCATAATTCCACTCAGGGCATGCAGGCGATCCCAAGCTCGTCAGCTCAGGCGGCTCGAGGGAGCCTTTTAAACAGTGAAAGAGGGTAGGAGCACACTGTCATCACGTCTCAGCGTCATTACCTCTGGGCATCTTGGTCGATGTAGTGCATCATTTTCAGTTCAGAACAAAGTTCGTAGTAATAATAGGCTAATTCCTTAATTTGTTATTGCGTATCCCTAGACACGTGTTTCTGGATTCCTCCGTCATCAGTAGGGAAAAGATCGTAGGTTGCTGGACATGCTGCCGCTTAATTTTCACAGGCATAATTCCACTCAGGGCATGCAGGCGCTCCCAAGCTCGTCAGCTCAGGCGGCTCGAGGGAGCCTTTTAAACAGTGAAAGGGGTAGGAGCACACTGTCATCACGTCTCAGCGTCATTACCTCTGGGCATCTTGGTCGATGTAGTGCATCATTTTCAGTTCAGAGCAAAGTTCGTAGTAATAATAGGCTAATTCCTTAATTTGTTATCGCGTATCCCTAGACACGTGTTTCTGGATTCCTCCGTCATCAGTAGGGAAAAGATCGTAGGTTGCTGGACATGCTGCCGCTTAATTTTCACAGGCAGAATTCCACTCAGGCGCTCCCAAGCTCGTCAGCTCAGGCGGCTCGAGGGAGCCTTTTAAACAGTGAAAGGGGGTAGGAGCACACTGTCATCACGTCTCAGCGTCATTACCTCTGGGCATCTTGGTCGATGTAGTGCATCATTTTCAGTTCAGAGCAAAGTTCGTAGTAATAATAGGCTAATTCCTTAATTTGTTATCGCGTATCCTTAGACACGTGTTTCTGGATTCCTCCGTCATCAGTAGGGAAAAGATCGTAGGTTGCTGGACATGCTGCCGCTTAATTTTCACAGGCATAATTCCACTCAGGGCATGCAGGCGCTACCAAGCTCGTCAGCTCAGGCGGCTCGAGGGAGCCTTTTGAACAGTGAAAGGGGGTAGGAGCACACTGTCATCACGTCTCAGCGTCATTACCTCTGGGCATCTTGGTCGATGTAGTGCATCATTTTCAGTTGAGAGCAAAGTTCGCAGTAATAATAGGCTAATTCCTTAATTTGTTATCACGTGTTTCTGGATTCCTCCGTCATCAGTAGGGAAAAGATCGTAGGTTGCTGGACATGCTGCGCTTAATTTTCACAGGCATAATTCCACTCAGGGCATGCAGGCGCTCCCAAGCACGTCAGCTCAGGCGGCTCGAGGGAGCCTTTTAAACAGTGAAGGGGGGTAGGAGCATCACGTCTCAGCGCCATTACCTCTGGGCATCTTGGTCGATGTAGTGCATCATTTCCGTTCAGAGCAAAGTTCGTAGTAATAATAGGCTAATTCCTTAATTTGTTATCGCGTATCCCTAGACACGTGTTTCTGGATTCCTCCGTCATCAGTAAGGAAAAGATCGTAGGTTGCTGGACATGCTGCCGCTTAAGTTTCACAGGCATAATTCCAATCAGGGCATGCAGGCGCTCCCAAGCTCATCAGCTCAGGCGGCTCGAGGGATCCTTTTAAACAGTGAAAAGGGGTAGGAGCACACTGTCATCTCGTCTCAGCGTCATTACCTCTGGGCATCTTGGTCGATGTAGTGCATCATTTTCAGTTCAGAGCAAAGTTCGTAGTAATAATAGGCTAATTCCTTAATTTGTTATCGCGTATCCCTAGACACGTGTTTCTGGATTCCTCCGTCATCAGTAGGGAAAAGATCGTAGGTTGCTGGACATGCTGCCGCTTAATTTTCACAGTCAGAATTCCACTCAGGCGCTCCCAAGCTCGTCAGCTCAGGCGGCTCGAGGGAGCCTTTTAAACAGTGAAAGGGGTAGGAGCACACTGTCATCACGTCTCAGCGTCATTACCTCTGGGCATCTTGGTCGATGTAGTGCATCATTTTCAGTTCAGAGCAAAGTTCGTAGTAATAATAGGCTAATTCCTTAATTTGTTATCGCGTATCCCTAGACACGTGTTTCTGGATTCCTCCGTCATCAGTAGGGAAAAGATCGTAGGTTGCTGGACATGCTGCTGCTTAATTTTCATAGGCATAATTCCAATTAGGGCATGCAGGCGATCCGAAGCAAGTCAGCTCAGGCGGCTCGAGGGAGCCTTTTAAACAGTGAAAGGGGGTAGGAGCACACTGTCATCACGTCTCAGCGTCATTACCTCTGGGCATCTTGGTCGATGTAGTGCATCATTTTCAGTTCAGAGCAAAGTTCGTAGTAATAATAGGCTAATTCCTTAATTTGTTATCGCGTATCCCTAGACACGTGTTTCTGGATTCCTCCGTCATCAGTAGGGAAAAGATCGTAGGTTGCTGGACATGCTGCCGCTTAATTTTCACAGGCAGAATTCCACTCAGGCGCTCCCAAGCTCGTCAGCTCAGGCGGCTCGAGGGAGCCTTTTAAACAGTGAAAGGGGGTAGGAGCACACTGTCATCACGTCTCAGCGTCATTACCTCTGGGCATCTTGGTCGATGTAGTGCATCATTTCCGTTCAGAGCAAAGTTCGTAGTAATAATAGGCTAATTCCTTAATTTGTTATCGCGTATCCCTAGACACGTGTTTCTGGATTCCTCCGTCATCAGTAAGGAAAAGATCGTACGTTGCTGGACATGCTGCCGCTTAATTTTCACAGGCATAATTCCACTCAGGGCATGCAGGCGCTCCCAAGCTCGTCAGCTCAGGCGGCTCGAGGGAGCCTTTTAAACAGTGAAAGGGGGTAGGAGCACACTGTCATCACATCTCAGCGTCATTACCTCTGGGCATCTTGGTCGATGTAGTGCATCATTTTCAGTTCAGAGCAAAGTTCGTAGTAATAATAGGCTAATTCCTTAATTTGTTATCGCGTATCCCTAGACACGTGTTTCTGGATTCCTCCGTCATCAGTAGGGAAAAGATCGTAGGTTGCTGGACATGCTGCCGCTTAATTTTCACAGGCAGAATTCCACTCAGGCGCTCCCAAGCTCGTCAGCTCAGGCGGCTCGAGGGAGCCTTTTAAACAGTGAAAGGGGGTAGGAGCACACTGTCATCACGTCTCAGCGTCATTACCTCTGGGCATCTTGGTCGATGTAGTGCATCATTTTCAGTTCAGAGCAAAGTTCGTAGTAATAATAGGCTAATTCCTTAATTTGTTATCGCGTATCCCTAGACACGTGTTTCTGGATTCCTCCGTCATCAGTAGGGAAAAGATCGTAGGTTGCTGGACATGCTGCCGCTTAATTTTCATAGGCATAATTCCAATCAGGGCATGCAGGCGCTACCAAGCTCGTCAGCTCAGGCGGCTCGAGGGAGCCTTTTGAACAGTGAAAGGGGATAGGAGCACACTGTCATCACGTCTCAGCGTCATTACCTCTGGGCATCTTGGTCGATGTAGTGCATCATTTTCAGTTGAGAGCAAAGTTCGTAGTAATAATAGGCTAATTCCTTAATTTGTTATCACGTGTTTCTGGATTCCTCCGTCATCAGTAGGGAAAAGATCGTAGATTGCTGGACATGCTGCCGCTTAATTTTCACAGGCATAATTCCACTCAGGGCATGCAGGCGCTTCCAAGCTCGTCAGCTCAGGCGGCTCGAGTGAGCCTTTTAAACAGTGAAAGGGGGTAGGAGCACACTGTCATCACGTCTCAGCGTCATTACCTCTGGGCATCTTGGTCGATGTAGTGCATCATTTTCAGTTCAGAACAAAGTTCGTAGTAATAATAGGCTAATTCCTTAATTTGTTATCGCGTATCCCTAGACACGTGTTTCTGGATTCCTCCGTCATCAGTAGGGAAAAGATCGTAGGTTGCTGGACATGCTGCCGCTTAATTTTCACAGGCATAATTCCACTCAGGGCATGCAGGCGCTCCCAAGCTCGTCAGCTCAGGCGGCTCGAGGGAGCCTTTTAAACAGTGAAAGAGGGTAGGAGCACACTGTCATCACGTCTCAGCGTCATTACCTCTGGGCATCTTGGTGGATGTAGTGCATCATTTTCAGTTTAGAGCAAAGTTCGTAGTAATAATAGGCTAATTCCTTAATTTGTTATCGCGTATCCCTAGACACGTGTTTCTGGATTCCTCCGTCATCAGTAGGGAAAAGATCGTAGGTTGCTGGACATGCTGCCGCTTAATTTTCACAGGCATAATTCCACTCAGGGCATGCAGGCGCTCCCAAGCTCGTCAGCTCAGGCGGCTCGAGGGAGCCTTTTAAACAGTGAAAGGGGGTAGGAGCACACTGTCATCACGTCTCAGCGTCATTACCTCTGGGCATCTTGGTCGATGTAGTGCATCATTTTCAGTTCAGAACAAAGTTCGTAGTAATAATAGGCTAATTCCTTAATTTGTTATTGCGTATCCCTAGACACGTGTTTCTGGATTCCTCCGTCATCAGTAGTGAAAAGATCGTAGGTTGCTGGACATGCTGCCGCTTAATTTTCACAGGCATAATTCCACTCAGGGCATGCAGGCACTCCCAAGCTCGTCAGCTCAGGCGGCTCGAGGGAGCCTTTTAAACAGTGAAGGGGGTAGGAGCACACTGTCATCACGTCTCAGCGCCATTCCCTCTGGGCATCTTGGTCGATGTAGTGCATCATTTCCGTTCAGAGCAAAGTTCGTAGTAATAATAGGCTAATTCCTTAATTTGTTATCGCGTATCCCTAGACACGTGTTTCTGGATTCCTCCGTCATCAGTAAGGAAAAGATCGTACGTTGCTGGACATGCTGCCGCTTAATTTTCACAGGCATAATTCCACTCAGGGCATGCAGGCGCTCCCAAGCTCGTCAGCTCAGGCGGCTCGAGGGAGCCTTTTAAACAGTGAAAGGGGTAGGAGCACACTGTCATCACATCTCAGCGTCATTACCTCTGGGCATCTTGGTCGATGTAGTGCATCATTTTCAGTTCAGAGCAAAGTTCGTAGTAATAATAGGCTAATTCCTTAATTTGTTATCGCGTATCCCTAGACACGTGTTTCTGGATTCCTCCGTCATCAGTAGGGAAAAGATCGTAGGTTGCTGGACATGCTGCCGCTTAATTTTCACAGGCAGAATTCCACTCAGGCGCTCCCAAGCTCGTCAGCTCAGGCGGCTCGAGGGAGCCTTTTAAACAGTGAAAGGGGGTAGGAGCACACTGTCATCACGTCTCAGCGTCATTACCTCTGGGCATCTTGGTCGATCTAGTGCATCATTTTCAGTTCAGAGCAAAGTTCGTAGTAATAATAGGCTAATTCCTTAATTTGTTATCGCGTATCCCTAGACACGTGTTTCTGGATTCCTCCGTCATCAGTAGGGAAAAGATCGTAGGTTGCTTGACATGCTGCCGCTTCTTTTTCACAGGCATAATTCCACTCAGGGCATGCAGGCGCTCCCAAGCTCGTCAGCTCAGGCGGCTCGAGGGAGCCTTTTAAACAGTGAAAGGGGGTAGGAGCACACTGTCATCACGTCTCAGCGTCATTACCTCTGGGCATCTTGGTCGATGTAGTGCATCATTTTCAGTTCAGAGCAAAGTTCGTAGTAATAATAGGCTAATTCCTTAATTTGTTATCGCCTATCCCTAGACACGTGTTTCTGGATTCCTCCGTCATCAGTAGGGAAAAGATCATAGGGTGCTGGACATGCTGCCGCTTAATTTTCACAGGCATAATTCCACTCAGGGCATGCAGGCGCTCCCAAGCTCGTCAGCTCAGGCGGCTCGAGGGAGCCTTTTAAACAGTGAAAGGGGGTAGGAGCACACTGTCATCACGTCTCAGCGTCATTACCTCTGGGCATCTTGGTCGATCTAGTGCATCATTTTCAGTTCAGAGCAAAGTTCGTAGTAATAATAGGCTAATTCCTTAATTTGTTATCGCGTATCCCTAGACACGTGTTTCTGGATTCCTCCGTCATCAGTAGGGAAAAGATTGTAGGTTGCTGGACATGCTGCCGCTTAATTTTCACAGGCATAATTCCACTCGGCATGCAGGCGCTCCCAAGCTCGTCAGCTCAGGCGGCTCGAGGGAGCCTTTTAAACAGTGAAAGGGGGTAGGAGCACACTGTCATCACGTCTCAGCGTCATTACCTCTGGGCATCTTGGTCGATGTAGTGCATCATTTTCAGTTCAGAGCAAAGTTCGTAGTAATAATAGGCTAATTCCTTAATTTGTTATCGCGTATCCCTAGACACGTGTTTCTGGATTCCTCCGTCATCAGTAGGGAAAAGATCGTAGGTTGCTGGACATGCTGCCGCTTAATTTTCATAGGCATAATTCCAATCAGGGCATGCAGGCGATCCCAAGCAAGTCAGCTCAGGCGGCTCGAGGGAGCCTTTTAAACAGTGAAAGGGGGTAGGAGCACACTGTCATCACGTCTCAGCGTCATTACCTCTGGGCATCTTGGTCGATGTAGTGCATCATTTTCAGTTCAGAGCAAAGTTCGTAGTAATAATAGGCTAATTCCTTAATTTGTTATCGCGTATCCCTAGACACGTGTTTCTGGATTCCTCCGTCATCAGTAGGGAAAAGATCGTAGGTTGCTGGACATGCTGCCGCTTAATTTTCACAGGCAGAATTCCACTCAGGCGCTCCCAAGCTCGTCAGCTCAGGCGGCTCGAGGGAGCCTTTTGAACAGTGAAAGGGGGTAGGAGCACACTGTCATCACGTCTCAGCGTCATTACCTCTGGGCATCTTGGTCGATGTAGTGCATCATTTTCAGTTGAGAGCAAAGTTCGCAGTAATAATAGGCTAATTCCTTAATTTGTTATCACGTGTTTCTGAATTCCTCCGTCATCTGTAGGGAAAAGATCGTAGGTTGCTGGACATGCTGCGCTTAATTTTCACAGGCATAATTCCACTCAGGGCATGCAGGCGCTCCCAAGCACGTCAGCTCAGGCGGCTCGAGGGAGCCTTTTAAACAGTGAAGGGGGGTAGGAGCACACTGTCATCACGTCTCAGCGCCATTACCTCTGGGCATCTTGGTCGATGTAGTGCATCATTTCCGTTCAGAGCAAAGTTCGTAGTAATAATAGGCTAATTCCTTAATTTGTTATCGCGTATCCCTAGACACGTGTTTCTGGATTCCTCCGTCATCAGTAAGGAAAAGATCGTAGGTTGCTGGACATGCTGCCGCTTAATTTTCACAGGCATAATTCCACTCAGGGCATGCAGTCGCTCCCAAGCTCATCAGCTCAGGCGGCTCGAGGGAGCCTTTTAAACAGTGAAAAGGGGTAGGAGCACACTGTCATCACGTCTCAGCGTCATTACCTCTGGGCATCTTGGTCGATGTAGTGCATCATTTTCAGTTCAGAACAAAGTTCGTAGTAATAATAGGCTAATTCCTTAATTTGTTATTGCGTATCCCTAGACACGTGTTTCTGGATTCCTCCGTCATCAGTAGGGAAAAGATCGTAGGTTGCTGGACATGCTGCTGCTTAATTTTCACAGGCATAATTCCACTCAGGGCATGCAGGCGCTCCCAAGCTCGTCAGCTCAGGCGGCTCAAGGGAGCCTTTTAAACAGTGAAGGGGGGTAGGAGCACACTGTCATCACGTCTCAGCGCCATTCCCTCTGGGCATCTTGGTCGATGTAGTGCATCATTTCCGTTCAGAGCAAAGTTCGTAGTAATAATAGGCTAATTCCTTAATTTGTTATCGCGTATCCCTAGACACGTGTTTCTGGATTCCTCCGTCATCAGTAAGGAAAAGATCGTAGGTTGCTGGACATGCTGCCGCTTAATTTTCACAGGCATAATTCCACTCAGGGCATGCAGGCGCTCCCAAGCTCGTCAGCTCAGGCGGCTCGAGGGAGCCTTTTAAACAGTGAAAGGGGGTAGGAGCACACTGTCATCACATCTCAGCGTCATTACCTCTGGGCATCTTGGTCGATGTAGTGCATCATTTTCAGTTCAGAGCAAAGTTCGTAGTAATAATAGGCTAATTCCTTAATTTGTTATCGCGTATCCCTAGACACGTGTTTCTGGATTCCTCCGTCATCAGTAGGGAAAAGATCGTAGGTTGCTGGACATGCTGCCGCTTAATTTTCACAGGCAGAATTCCACTCAGGCGCTCCCGAGCTCGTCAGCTCAGGCGGCTCGAGGGAGCCTTTTAAACAGTGAAAGGGGGTAGGAGCACACTGTCATCACGTCTCAGCGTCATTACCTCTGGGCATCTTGGTCGATCTAGTGCATCATTTTCAGTTCAGAACAAAGTTCGTAGTAATAATAGGCTAATTCCTTAATTTGTTATCGCGTATCCCTAGACACGTGTTTCTGGATTCCTCCGTCATCAGTAGGGAAAAGATCGTAGGTTGCTGGACATGCTGCCGCTTAATTTTCACAGGCATAATTCCACTCAGGGCATGCAGGCGCTCCCAAGCTCGTCAGCTCAAGCGGCTCGAGGGAGCCTTTTAAACAGTGAAGGGGGTAGGAGCACACTGTCATCACGTCTCAGCGCCATTACCTCTGGGCATCTTGGTCGATGTAGTGCATCATTTCCGTTCAGAGCAAAGTTCGTAGTAATAATAGGCTAATTCCTTAATTTGTTATCGCGTATCCCTAGACAAGTGTTTCTGGATTCCTCCGTCATCAGTAAGGAAAAGATCGTACGTTGCTGGACATGCTGCCGCTTAATTTTCACAGGCATAATTCCACTCAGGGCATGCAGGCGCTCCCAAGCTCGTCAGCTCAGGCGGCTCGAGGGATCCTTTTAAACAGTGAAAGGGGGTAGGAGCACACTGTCATCACATCTCAGCGTCATTACCTCTGGGCATCTTGGTCGATGTAGTGCATCATTTTCAGTTCAGAGCAAAGTTCGTAGTAATAATAGGCTAATTCCTTAATTTGTTATCGCGTATCCCTAGACACGTGTTTCTGGATTCCTCCGTCATCAGTAGGGAAAAGATCGTAGGTTGCTGGACATGCTGCCGCTTAATTTTCACAGTCAGAATTCCACTCAGGCGCTCCCAAGCTCGTCAGCTCAGGCGGCTCGAGGGAGCCTTTTAAACAGTGAAAGGGGGTAGGAGCACACTGTCATCACGTCTCAGCGTCATTACCTCTGGGCATCTTGGTCGATCTAGTGCATCATTTTCAGTTCAGAGCAAAGTTCGTAGTAATAATAGGCTAATTCCTTAATTTGTTACTGCGTATCCCTAGACACGTGTTTCTGGATTCCTCCGTCATCAGTAGGGAAAAGATCGTAGGTTGCTGGACATGCTGCCGCTTCATTTTCACAGGCATAATTCCACTCAGGGCATGCAGGCGCTCCCAAGCTCGTCAGCTCAGGCGGCTCGAGGGAGCCTTTTAAACAGTGAAAGGGGGTAGGAGCACACTGTCATCACGTCTCAGCATCATTACCTCTGGGCATCTTGGTCGATGTAGTGCATCATTTTCAGTTCAGAACAAAGTTCGTAGTAATAATAGGCTAATTCCTTAATTTGTTATTGCGTATCCCTAGACACGTGTTTCTGGATTCCTCCGTCATCAGTAGGGAAAAGATCGTAGGTTGCTGGACATGCTGCCGCTTAATTTTCACAGGCATAATTCCACTCAGGGCATGCAGGCGCTCCCAAGCTCGTCAGCTCAGGCGGCTCGAGGGAGCCTTTTAAACAGTGAAGGGGGGTAGGAGCACACTGTCATCACGTCTCAGCGCCATTCCCTCTGGGCATCTTGGTCGATGTAGTGCATCATTTCCGTTCAGAGCAAAGTTCGTAGTAATAATAGGCTAATTCCTTAATTTGTTATCGCGTATCCCTAGACACGTGTTTCTGGATTCCTCCGTCATCAGTAAGGAAAAGATCGTAGGTTGCTGGACATGCTGCCGCTTAATTTTCACAGGCATAATTCCACTCAGGGCATGCAGGCGCTCCCAAGCTCGTCAGCTCAGGCGGCTCGAGGGAGCCTTTTAAACAGTGAAAGGGGGTAGGAGCACACTGTCATCACGTCTCAGCGTCATTACCTCTGGGCATCTTGGTCGATGTAGTGCATCATTTCCAGTTCAGAGCAAAGTTCGTAGTAATAATAGGCTAATTCCTTAATTTGTTATCGCGTATCCCTAGACACGTGTTTCTGGATTCCTCCGTCATCAGTAGGGAAAAGATCGTAGGTTGCTGGACATGCTGCCGCTTCATTTTCACAGGCATAATTCCACTCAGGGCATGCAGGCGATCCCAAGCTCGTCAGCTCAGGCGGCTCGAGGGAGCCTTTTAAACAGTGAAAGGGGGTAGGAGCACACTGACATCACGTCTCAGCGTCATTACCTCTGGGCATCTTGGTCGATCTAGTGCATCATTTTCAGTTTAGAGCAAAGTTCGTAGTAATAATAGGCTAATTCCTTAATTTGTTATCGCGTATCCCTAGACACGTGTTTCTGGATTCCTCCGTCATCAGTAGGGAAAAGATCGTAGGTTGCTGGACATGCTGCCGCTTCATTTTCACAGGCATAATTCCACTCAGGGCATGCAGGCGATCCCAAGCTCGTCAGCTCAGGCGGCTCGAGGGAGCCTTTTAAACAGTGAAAGAGGGTAGGAGCACACTGTCATCACGTCTCAGCGTCATTACCTCTGGGCATCTTGGTCGATGTAGTGCATCATTTTCAGTTCAGAACAAAGTTCGTAGTAATAATAGGCTAATTCCTTAATTTGTTATTGCGTATCCCTAGACACGTGTTTCTGGATTCCTCCGTCATCAGTAGGGAAAAGATCGTAGGTTGCTGGACATGCTGCCGCTTAATTTTCACAGGCATAATTCCACTCAGGGCATGCAGGCGCTCCCAAGCTCGTCAGCTCAGGCGGCTCGAGGGAGCCTTTTAAACAGTGAAAGGGGGTAGGAGCACACTGTCATCACGTCTCAGCGTCATTACCTCTGGGCATCTTGGTCGATGTAGTGCATCATTTTCAGTTCAGAGCAAAGTTCGTAGTAATAATAGGCTAATTCCTTAATTTGTTATCGCGTATCCCTAGACACGTGTTTCTGGATTCCTCCGTCATCAGTAGGGAAAAGATCGTAGGTTGCTGGACATGCTGCCGCTTAATTTTCACAGGCAGAATTCCACTCAGGCGCTCCCAAGCTCGTCAGCTCAGGCGGCTCGAGGGAGCCTTTTAAACAGTGAAAGGGGGTAGGAGCACACTGTCATCACGTCTCAGCGTCATTACCTCTGGGCATCTTGGTCGATGTAGTGCATCATTTTCAGTTCAGAGCAAAGTTCGTAGTAATAATAGGCTAATTCCTTAATTTGTTATCGCGTATCCTTAGACACGTGTTTCTGGATTCCTCCGTCATCAGTAGGGAAAAGATCGTAGGTTGCTGGACATGCTGCCGCTTAATTTTCACAGGCATAATTCCACTCAGGGCATGCAGGCGCTACCAAGCTCGTCAGCTCAGGCGGCTCGAGGGAGCCTTTTGAACAGTGAAAGGGGGTAGGAGCACACTGTCATCACGTCTCAGCGTCATTACCTCTGGGCATCTTGGTCGATGTAGTGCATCATTTTCAGTTGAGAGCAAAGTTCGCAGTAATAATAGGCTAATTCCTTAATTTGTTATCACGTGTTTCTGGATTCCTCCGTCATCAGTAGGGAAAAGATCGTAGGTTGCTGGACATGCTGCGCTTAATTTTCACAGGCATAATTCCACTCAGGGCATGCAGGCGCTCCCAAGCACGTCAGCTCAGGCGGCTCGAGGGAGCCTTTTAAACAGTGAAGGGGGGTAGGAGCATCACGTCTCAGCGCCATTACCTCTGGGCATCTTGGTCGATGTAGTGCATCATTTCCGTTCAGAGCAAAGTTCGTAGTAATAATAGGCTAATTCCTTAATTTGTTATCGCGTATCCCTAGACACGTGTTTCTGGATTCCTCCGTCATCAGTAAGGAAAAGATCGTAGGTTGCTGGACATGCTGCCGCTTAATTTTCACAGGCATAATTCCACTCAGGGCATGCAGGCGCTCCCAAGCACGTCAGCTCAGGCGGCTCGAGGGAGCCTTTTAAACAGTGAAGGGGGTAGGAGCATCACGTCTCAGCGCCATTACCTCTGGGCATCTTGGTCGATGTAGTGCATCATTTCCGTTCAGAGCAAAGTTCGTAGTAATAATAGGCTAATTCCTTAATTTGTTATCGCGTATCCCTAGACACGTGTTTCTGGATTCCTCCGTCATCAGTAGGGAAAAGATCGTAGGTTGCTGGACATGCTGCGCTTAATTTTCACAGGCATAATTCCACTCAGGGCATGCAGGCGCTCCCAAGCACGTCAGCTCAGGCGGCTCGAGGGAGCCTTTTAAACAGTGAAGGGGGTAGGAGCATCACGTCTCAGCGCCATTACCTCTGGGCATCTTGGTCGATGTAGTGCATCATTTCCGTTCAGAGCAAAGTTCGTAGTAATAATAGGCTAATTCCTTAATTTGTTATCGCGTATCCCTAGACACGTGTTTCTGGATTCCTCCGTCATCAGTAAGGAAAAGATCGTAGGTTGCTGGACATGCTGCCGCTTAATTTTCACAGGCATAATTCCACTCAGGGCATGCAGGCGCTCCCAAGCTCGTCAGCTCAGGCGGCTCGAGGGAGCCTTTTAAACAGTGAAAGGGGGTAGGAGCACACTGTCATCTCGTCTCAGCGTCATTACCTCTGGGCATCTTGGTCGATGTAGTGCATCATTTTCAGTTCAGAGCAAAGTTCGTAGTAATAATAGGCTAATTCCTTAATTTGTTATCGCGTATCCCTAGACACGTGTTTCTGGATTCCTCCGTCATCAGTAGGGAAAAGATCGTAGGTTGCTGGACATGCTGCCGCTTAATTTTCACAGGTAGAATTCCACTCAGGCGCTCCCAAGCTCGTCAGCTCAGGCGGCTCGAGGGAGCCTTTTAAACAGTGAAAGGGGGTAGGAGCACACTGTCATCACGTCTCAGCGTCATTACCTCTGGGCATCTTGGTCGATGTAGTGCATCATTTTCAGTTCAGAGCAAAGTTCGTAGTAATAATAGGCTAATTCCTTAATTTGTTATCGCGTATCCCTAGACACGTGTTTCTGGATTCCTCCGTCATCAGTAGGGAAAAGATCGTAGGTTGCTGGACATGCTGCTGCTTAATTTTCATAGGCATAATTCCAATTAGGGCATGCAGGCGATCCGAAGCAAGTCAGCTCAGGCGGCTCGAGGGAGCCTTTTAAACAGTGAAAGGGGGTAGGAGCACACTGTCATCACGTCTCAGCGTCATTACCTCTGGGCATCTTGGTCGATGTAGTGCATCATTTTCAGTTCAGAGCAAAGTTCGTAGTAATAATAGGCTAATTCCTTAATTTGTTATCGCGTATCCCTAGACACGTGTTTCTGGATTCCTCCGTCATCAGTAGGGAAAAGATCGTAGGTTGCTGGACATGCTGCCGCTTAATTTTCACAGGCAGAATTCCACTCAGGCGCTCCCAAGCTCGTCAGCTCAGGCGGCTCGAGGGAGCCTTTTAAACAGTGAAAGGGGGTAGGAGCACACTGTCATCATGTCTCAGCGTCATTACCTCTGGGCATCTTGGTCGATGTAGTGCATCATTTTCCGTTCAGAGCAAAGTTCGTAGTAATAATAGGCTAATTCCTTAATTTGTTATCGCGTATCCCTAGACACGTGTTTCTGGATTCCTCCGTCATCAGTAAGGAAAAGATCGTACGTTGCTGGACATGCTGCCGCTTAATTTTCACAGGCATAATTCCACTCAGGGCATGCAGGCGCTCCCAAGCTCGTCAGCTCAGGCGGCTCGAGGGAGCCTTTTAAACAGTGAAAGGGGGTAGGAGCACACTGTCATCACATCTCAGCGTCATTACCTCTGGGCATCTTGGTCGATGTAGTGCATCATTTTCAGTTCAGAGCAAAGTTCGTAGTAATAATAGGCTAATTCCTTAATTTGTTATCGCGTATCCCTAGACACGTGTTTCTGGATTCCTCCGTCATCAGTAGGGAAAAGATCGTAGGTTGCTGGACATGCTGCCGCTTAATTTTCACAGGCAGAATTCCACTCAGGCGCTCCCAAGCTCGTCAGCTCAGGCGGCTCGAGGGAGCCTTTTAAACAGTGAAAGGGGGTAGGAGCACACTGTCATCACGTCTCAGCGTCATTACCTCTGGGCATCTTGGTCGATGTAGTGCATCATTTTCAGTTCAGAGCAAAGTTCGTAGTAATAATAGGCTAATTCCTTAATTTGTTATCGCGTATCCCTAGACACGTGTTTCTGGATTCCTCCGTCATCAGTAGGGAAAAGATCGTAGGTTGCTGGACATGCTGCCGCTTAATTTTCATAGGCATAATTCCAATCAGGGCATGCAGGCGCTACCAAGCTCGTCAGCTCAGGCGGCTCGAGGGAGCCTTTTGAACAGTGAAAGGGGATAGGAGCACACTGTCATCACGTCTCAGCGTCATTACCTCTGGGCATCTTGGTCGATGTAGTGCATCATTTTCAGTTGAGAGCAAAGTTCGTAGTAATAATAGGCTAATTCCTTAATTTGTTATCACGTGTTTCTGGATTCCTCCGTCATCAGTAGGGAAAAGATCGTAGGTTGCTGGACATGCTGCCGCTTAATTTTCACAGGCATAATTCCACTCAGGGCATGCAGGCGCTTCCAAGCTCGTCAGCTCAGGCGGCTCGAGTGAGCCTTTTAAACAGTGAAAGGGGGTAGGAGCACACTGTCATCACGTCTCAGCGTCATTACCTCTGGGCATCTTGGTCGATGTAGTGCATCATTTTCAGTTCAGAACAAAGTTCGTAGTAATAATAGGCTAATTCCTTAATTTGTTATCGCGTATCCCTAGACACGTGTTTCTGGATTCCTCCGTCATCAGTAGGGAAAAGATCGTAGGTTGCTGGACATGCTGCCGCTTAATTTTCACAGGCATAATTCCACTCAGGGCATGCAGGCGCTCCCAAGCTCGTCAGCTCAGGCGGCTCGAGGGAGCCTTTTAAACAGTGAAAGGGGGTAGGAGCACACTGTCATCACGTCTCAGCGTCATTACCTCTGGGCATCTTGGTCGATGTAGTGCATCATTTTCAGTTCAGAGCAAAGTTCGTAGTAATAATAGGCTAATTCCTTAATTTGTTATCGCGTATCCCTAGACACGTGTTTCTGGATTCCTCCGTCATCAGTAGGGAAAAGATCGTAGGTTGCTGGACATGCTGCCGCTTAATTTTCACAGGCATAATTCCACTCAGGGCATGCAGGCGCTCCCAAGCTCGTCAGCTCAGGCGGCTCGAGGGAGCCTTTTAAACAGTGAAAGGGGGTAGGAGCACACTGTCATCACGTCTCAGCGTCATTACCTCTGGGCATCTTGGTCGATGTAGTGCATCATTTTCAGTTCAGAACAAAGTTCGTAGTAATAATAGGCTAATTCCTTAATTTGTTATTGCGTACCCCTAGACACGTGTTTCTGGATTCCTCCGTCATCAGTAGTGAAAAGATCGTAGGTTGCTGGACATGCTGCCGCTTAATTTTCACAGGCATAATTCCACTCAGGGCATGCAGGCGCTCCCAAGCTCGTCAGCTCAGGCGGCTCGAGGGAGCCTTTTAAACAGTGAAAGGGGGTAGGAGCACACTGTCATCACGTCTCAGCGCCATTACCTCTGGGCATCTTGGTCGATGTAGTGCATCATTTCCGTTCAGAGCAAAGTTCGTAGTAATAATAGGCTAATTCCTTAATTTGTTATCGCGTATCCCTAGACACGTGTTTCTGGATTCCTCCGTCATCAGTAAGGAAAAGATCGTACGTTGCTGGACATGCTGCCGCTTAATTTTCACAGGCATAATTCCACTCAGGGCATGCAGGCGCTCCCAAGCTCGTCAGCTCAGGCGGCTCGAGGGAGCCTTTTAAACAGTGAAAGGGGGTAGGAGCACACTGTCATCACGTCTCAGCGTCATTACCTCTGGGCATCTTGGTCGATGTAGTGCATCATTTTCAGTTCAGAGCAAAGTTCGTAGTAATAATAGGCTAATTCCTTAATTTGTTATCGCGTATCCCTAGACACGTGTTTCTGGATTCCTCCGTCATCAGTAGGGAAAAGATCGTAGGTTGCTGGACATGCTGCCGCTTAATTTTCACAGGCAGAATTCCACTCAGGCATGCAGGCGCTCCCAAGCTCGTCAGCTCAGGCGGCTCGAGGGAGCCTTTTAAACAGTGAAAGGGGGTAGGAGCACACTGTCATCACGTCTCAGCGTCATTACCTCTGGGCATCTTGGTCGATCTAGTGCATCATTTTCAGTTCAGAGCAAAGTTCGTAGTAATAATAGGCTAATTCCTTAATTTGTTATCGCGTATCCCTAGACACGTGTTTCTGGATTCCTCCGTCATCAGTAGGGAAAAGATCGTAGGTTGCTGGACATGCTGCCGCTTAATTTTCACAGGCATAATTCCACTCAGGGCATGCAGGCGCTCCCAAGCTCGTCAGCTCAGGCGGCTCGAGGGAGCCTTTTAAACAGTGAAAGGGGGTAGGAGCACACTGTCATCACGTCTCAGCGTCATTACCTCTGGGCATCTTGGTCGATGTAGTGCATCATTTTCAGTTCAGAGCAAAGTTCGTAGTAATAATAGGCTAATTCCTTAATTTGTTATCGCGTATCCCTAGACACGTGTTTCTGGATTCCTCCGTCATCAGTAGGGAAAAGATCGTAGGTTGCTGGACATGCTGCCGCTTAATTTTCACAGGCATAATTCCACTCAGGGCATGCAGGCGCTCCCAAGCTCGTCAGCTCAGGCGGCTCGAGGGAGCCTTTTAAACAGTGAAAGGGGGTAGGAGCACACTGTCATCACGTCTCAGCGCCATTACCTCTGGGCATCTTGGTCGATGTAGTGCATCATTTTCAGTTCAGAGCAAAGTTCGTAGTAATAATAGGCTAATTCCTTAATTTGTTATCGCGTATCCCTAGACACGTGTTTCTGGATTCCTCCGTCATCAGTAGGGAAAAGATCGTAGGTTGCTGGACATGCTGCCGCTTAATTTTCACAGGCATAATTCCACTCAGGGCATGCAGGCGCTCCCAAGCTCGTCAGCTCAGGCGGCTCGAGGGAGCCTTTTAAACAGTGAAAGGGGGTAGGAGCACACTGTCATCACGTCTCAGCGTCATTACCTCTGGGCATCTTGGTCGATGTAGTGCATCATTTTCAGTTCAGAGCAAAGTTCGTAGTAATAATAGGCTAATTCCTTAATTTGTTATCGCGTATCCCTAGACACGTGTTTCTGGATTCCTCCGTCATCAGTAGGGAAAAGATCGTAGGTTGCTGGACATGCTGCCGCTTAATTTTCACAGGCATAATTCCACTCAGGGCATGCAGGCGCTCCCAAGCTCGTCAGCTCAGGCGGCTCGAGGGAGCCTTTTAAACAGTGAAAGGGGGTAGGAGCACACTGTCATCACGTCTCAGCGTCATTACCTCTGGGCATCTTGGTCGATGTAGTGCATCATTTTCAGTTCAGAGCAAAGTTCGTAGTAATAATAGGCTAATTCCTTAATTTGTTATCGCGTATCCCTAGACACGTGTTTCTGGATTCCTCCGTCATCAGTAGGGAAAAGATCGTAGGTTGCTGGACATGCTGCCGCTTAATTTTCACAGGCATAATTCCACTCAGGGCATGCAGGCGCTCCCAAGCTCGTCAGCTCAGGCGGCTCGAGGGAGCCTTTTAAACAGTGAAAGGGGGTAGGAGCACACTGTCATCACGTCTCAGCGTCATTACCTCTGGGCATCTTGGTCGATGTAGTGCATCATTTTCAGTTCAGAGCAAAGTTCGTAGTAATAATAGGCTAATTCCTTAATTTGTTATCGCGTATCCCTAGACACGTGTTTCTGGATTCCTCCGTCATCAGTAGGGAAAAGATCGTAGGTTGCTGGACATGCTGCCGCTTAATTTTCACAGGCATAATTCCACTCAGGGCATGCAGGCGCTCCCAAGCTCGTCAGCTCAGGCGGCTCGAGGGAGCCTTTTAAACAGTGAAAGGGGGTAGGAGCACACTGTCATCACGTCTCAGCGTCATTACCTCTGGGCATCTTGGTCGATGTAGTGCATCATTTTCAGTTCAGAGCAAAGTTCGTAGTAATAATAGGCTAATTCCTTAATTTGTTATCGCGTATCCCTAGACACGTGTTTCTGGATTCCTCCGTCATCAGTAGGGAAAAGATCGTAGGTTGCTGGACATGCTGCCGCTTAATTTTCACAGGCATAATTCCACTCAGGGCATGCAGGCGCTCCCAAGCTCGTCAGCTCAGGCGGCTCGAGGGAGCCTTTTAAACAGTGAAAGGGGGTAGGAGCACACTGTCATCACGTCTCAGCGTCATTACCTCTGGGCATCTTGGTCGATGTAGTGCATCATTTTCAGTTCAGAGCAAAGTTCGTAGTAATAATAGGCTAATTCCTTAATTTGTTATCGCGTATCCCTAGACACGTGTTTCTGGATTCCTCCGTCATCAGTAGGGAAAAGATCGTAGGTTGCTGGACATGCTGCCGCTTAATTTTCACAGGCATAATTCCACTCAGGGCATGCAGGCGCTCCCAAGCTCGTCAGCTCAGGCGGCTCGAGGGAGCCTTTTAAACAGTGAAAGGGGGTAGGAGCACACTGTCATCACGTCTCAGCGTCATTACCTCTGGGCATCTTGGTCGATGTAGTGCATCATTTTCAGTTCAGAGCAAAGTTCGTAGTAATAATAGGCTAATTCCTTAATTTGTTATCGCGTATCCCTAGACACGTGTTTCTGGATTCCTCCGTCATCAGTAGGGAAAAGATCGTAGGTTGCTGGACATGCTGCCGCTTAATTTTCACAGGCATAATTCCACTCAGGGCATGCAGGCGCTCCCAAGCTCGTCAGCTCAGGCGGCTCGAGGGAGCCTTTTAAACAGTGAAAGGGGGTAGGAGCACACTGTCATCACGTCTCAGCGTCATTACCTCTGGGCATCTTGGTCGATGTAGTGCATCATTTTCAGTTCAGAGCAAAGTTCGTAGTAATAATAGGCTAATTCCTTAATTTGTTATCGCGTATCCCTAGACACGTGTTTCTGGATTCCTCCGTCATCAGTAGGGAAAAGATCGTAGGTTGCTGGACATGCTGCCGCTTAATTTTCACAGGCATAATTCCACTCAGGGCATGCAGGCGCTCCCAAGCTCGTCAGCTCAGGCGGCTCGAGGGAGCCTTTTAAACAGTGAAAGGGGGTAGGAGCACACTGTCATCACGTCTCAGCGTCATTACCTCTGGGCATCTTGGTCGATGTAGTGCATCATTTTCAGTTCAGAGCAAAGTTCGTAGTAATAATAGGCTAATTCCTTAATTTGTTATCGCGTATCCCTAGACACGTGTTTCTGGATTCCTCCGTCATCAGTAGGGAAAAGATCGTAGGTTGCTGGACATGCTGCCGCTTAATTTTCACAGGCATAATTCCACTCAGGGCATGCAGGCGCTCCCAAGCTCGTCAGCTCAGGCGGCTCGAGGGAGCCTTTTAAACAGTGAAAGGGGGTAGGAGCACACTGTCATCACGTCTCAGCGTCATTACCTCTGGGCATCTTGGTCGATGTAGTGCATCATTTTCAGTTCAGAGCAAAGTTCGTAGTAATAATAGGCTAATTCCTTAATTTGTTATCGCGTATCCCTAGACACGTGTTTCTGGATTCCTCCGTCATCAGTAGGGAAAAGATCGTAGGTTGCTGGACATGCTGCCGCTTAATTTTCACAGGCATAATTCCACTCAGGGCATGCAGGCGCTCCCAAGCTCGTCAGCTCAGGCGGCTCGAGGGAGCCTTTTAAACAGTGAAAGGGGGTAGGAGCACACTGTCATCACGTCTCAGCGTCATTACCTCTGGGCATCTTGGTCGATGTAGTGCATCATTTTCAGTTCAGAGCAAAGTTCGTAGTAATAATAGGCTAATTCCTTAATTTGTTATCGCGTATCCCTAGACACGTGTTTCTGGATTCCTCCGTCATCAGTAGGGAAAAGATCGTAGGTTGCTGGACATGCTGCCGCTTAATTTTCACAGGCATAATTCCACTCAGGGCATGCAGGCGCTCCCAAGCTCGTCAGCTCAGGCGGCTCGAGGGAGCCTTTTAAACAGTGAAAGGGGGTAGGAGCACACTGTCATCACGTCTCAGCGTCATTACCTCTGGGCATCTTGGTCGATGTAGTGCATCATTTTCAGTTCAGAGCAAAGTTCGTAGTAATAATAGGCTAATTCCTTAATTTGTTATCGCGTATCCCTAGACACGTGTTTCTGGATTCCTCCGTCATCAGTAGGGAAAAGATCGTAGGTTGCTGGACATGCTGCCGCTTAATTTTCACAGGCATAATTCCACTCAGGGCATGCAGGCGCTCCCAAGCTCGTCAGCTCAGGCGGCTCGAGGGAGCCTTTTAAACAGTGAAAGGGGGTAGGAGCACACTGTCATCACGTCTCAGCGTCATTACCTCTGGGCATCTTGGTCGATGTAGTGCATCATTTTCAGTTCAGAGCAAAGTTCGTAGTAATAATAGGCTAATTCCTTAATTTGTTATCGCGTATCCCTAGACACGTGTTTCTGGATTCCTCCGTCATCAGTAGGGAAAAGATCGTAGGTTGCTGGACATGCTGCCGCTTAATTTTCACAGGCATAATTCCACTCAGGGCATGCAGGCGCTCCCAAGCTCGTCAGCTCAGGCGGCTCGAGGGAGCCTTTTAAACAGTGAAAGGGGGTAGGAGCACACTGTCATCACGTCTCAGCGTCATTACCTCTGGGCATCTTGGTCGATGTAGTGCATCATTTTCAGTTCAGAGCAAAGTTCGTAGTAATAATAGGCTAATTCCTTAATTTGTTATCGCGTATCCCTAGACACGTGTTTCTGGATTCCTCCGTCATCAGTAGGGAAAAGATCGTAGGTTGCTGGACATGCTGCCGCTTAATTTTCACAGGCATAATTCCACTCAGGGCATGCAGGCGCTCCCAAGCTCGTCAGCTCAGGCGGCTCGAGGGAGCCTTTTAAACAGTGAAAGGGGGTAGGAGCACACTGTCATCACGTCTCAGCGTCATTACCTCTGGGCATCTTGGTCGATGTAGTGCATCATTTTCAGTTCAGAGCAAAGTTCGTAGTAATAATAGGCTAATTCCTTAATTTGTTATCGCGTATCCCTAGACACGTGTTTCTGGATTCCTCCGTCATCAGTAGGGAAAAGATCGTAGGTTGCTGGACATGCTGCCGCTTAATTTTCACAGGCATAATTCCACTCAGGGCATGCAGGCGCTCCCAAGCTCGTCAGCTCAGGCGGCTCGAGGGAGCCTTTTAAACAGTGAAAGGGGGTAGGAGCACACTGTCATCACGTCTCAGCGTCATTACCTCTGGGCATCTTGGTCGATGTAGTGCATCATTTTCAGTTCAGAGCAAAGTTCGTAGTAATAATAGGCTAATTCCTTAATTTGTTATCGCGTATCCCTAGACACGTGTTTCTGGATTCCTCCGTCATCAGTAGGGAAAAGATCGTAGGTTGCTGGACATGCTGCCGCTTAATTTTCACAGGCATAATTCCACTCAGGGCATGCAGGCGCTCCCAAGCTCGTCAGCTCAGGCGGCTCGAGGGAGCCTTTTAAACAGTGAAAGGGGGTAGGAGCACACTGTCATCACGTCTCAGCGTCATTACCTCTGGGCATCTTGGTCGATGTAGTGCATCATTTTCAGTTCAGAGCAAAGTTCGTAGTAATAATAGGCTAATTCCTTAATTTGTTATCGCGTATCCCTAGACACGTGTTTCTGGATTCCTCCGTCATCAGTAGGGAAAAGATCGTAGGTTGCTGGACATGCTGCCGCTTAATTTTCACAGGCATAATTCCACTCAGGGCATGCAGGCGCTCCCAAGCTCGTCAGCTCAGGCGGCTCGAGGGAGCCTTTTAAACAGTGAAAGGGGGTAGGAGCACACTGTCATCACGTCTCAGCGTCATTACCTCTGGGCATCTTGGTCGATGTAGTGCATCATTTTCAGTTCAGAGCAAAGTTCGTAGTAATAATAGGCTAATTCCTTAATTTGTTATCGCGTATCCCTAGACACGTGTTTCTGGATTCCTCCGTCATCAGTAGGGAAAAGATCGTAGGTTGCTGGACATGCTGCCGCTTAATTTTCACAGGCATAATTCCACTCAGGGCATGCAGGCGCTCCCAAGCTCGTCAGCTCAGGCGGCTCGAGGGAGCCTTTTAAACAGTGAAAGGGGGTAGGAGCACACTGTCATCACGTCTCAGCGTCATTACCTCTGGGCATCTTGGTCGATGTAGTGCATCATTTTCAGTTCAGAGCAAAGTTCGTAGTAATAATAGGCTAATTCCTTAATTTGTTATCGCGTATCCCTAGACACGTGTTTCTGGATTCCTCCGTCATCAGTAGGGAAAAGATCGTAGGTTGCTGGACATGCTGCCGCTTAATTTTCACAGGCATAATTCCACTCAGGGCATGCAGGCGCTCCCAAGCTCGTCAGCTCAGGCGGCTCGAGGGAGCCTTTTAAACAGTGAAAGGGGGTAGGAGCACACTGTCATCACGTCTCAGCGTCATTACCTCTGGGCATCTTGGTCGATGTAGTGCATCATTTTCAGTTCAGAGCAAAGTTCGTAGTAATAATAGGCTAATTCCTTAATTTGTTATCGCGTATCCCTAGACACGTGTTTCTGGATTCCTCCGTCATCAGTAGGGAAAAGATCGTAGGTTGCTGGACATGCTGCCGCTTAATTTTCACAGGCATAATTCCACTCAGGGCATGCAGGCGCTCCCAAGCTCGTCAGCTCAGGCGGCTCGAGGGAGCCTTTTAAACAGTGAAAGGGGGTAGGAGCACACTGTCATCACGTCTCAGCGTCATTACCTCTGGGCATCTTGGTCGATGTAGTGCATCATTTTCAGTTCAGAGCAAAGTTCGTAGTAATAATAGGCTAATTCCTTAATTTGTTATCGCGTATCCCTAGACACGTGTTTCTGGATTCCTCCGTCATCAGTAGGGAAAAGATCGTAGGTTGCTGGACATGCTGCCGCTTAATTTTCACAGGCATAATTCCACTCAGGGCATGCAGGCGCTCCCAAGCTCGTCAGCTCAGGCGGCTCGAGGGAGCCTTTTAAACAGTGAAAGGGGGTAGGAGCACACTGTCATCACGTCTCAGCGTCATTACCTCTGGGCATCTTGGTCGATGTAGTGCATCATTTTCAGTTCAGAGCAAAGTTCGTAGTAATAATAGGCTAATTCCTTAATTTGTTATCGCGTATCCCTAGACACGTGTTTCTGGATTCCTCCGTCATCAGTAGGGAAAAGATCGTAGGTTGCTGGACATGCTGCCGCTTAATTTTCACAGGCATAATTCCACTCAGGGCATGCAGGCGCTCCCAAGCTCGTCAGCTCAGGCGGCTCGAGGGAGCCTTTTAAACAGTGAAAGGGGGTAGGAGCACACTGTCATCACGTCTCAGCGTCATTACCTCTGGGCATCTTGGTCGATGTAGTGCATCATTTTCAGTTCAGAGCAAAGTTCGTAGTAATAATAGGCTAATTCCTTAATTTGTTATCGCGTATCCCTAGACACGTGTTTCTGGATTCCTCCGTCATCAGTAGGGAAAAGATCGTAGGTTGCTGGACATGCTGCCGCTTAATTTTCACAGGCATAATTCCACTCAGGGCATGCAGGCGCTCCCAAGCTCGTCAGCTCAGGCGGCTCGAGGGAGCCTTTTAAACAGTGAAAGGGGGTAGGAGCACACTGTCATCACGTCTCAGCGTCATTACCTCTGGGCATCTTGGTCGATGTAGTGCATCATTTTCAGTTCAGAGCAAAGTTCGTAGTAATAATAGGCTAATTCCTTAATTTGTTATCGCGTATCCCTAGACACGTGTTTCTGGATTCCTCCGTCATCAGTAGGGAAAAGATCGTAGGTTGCTGGACATGCTGCCGCTTAATTTTCACAGGCATAATTCCACTCAGGGCATGCAGGCGCTCCCAAGCTCGTCAGCTCAGGCGGCTCGAGGGAGCCTTTTAAACAGTGAAAGGGGGTAGGAGCACACTGTCATCACGTCTCAGCGTCATTACCTCTGGGCATCTTGGTCGATGTAGTGCATCATTTTCAGTTCAGAGCAAAGTTCGTAGTAATAATAGGCTAATTCCTTAATTTGTTATCGCGTATCCCTAGACACGTGTTTCTGGATTCCTCCGTCATCAGTAGGGAAAAGATCGTAGGTTGCTGGACATGCTGCCGCTTAATTTTCACAGGCATAATTCCACTCAGGGCATGCAGGCGCTCCCAAGCTCGTCAGCTCAGGCGGCTCGAGGGAGCCTTTTAAACAGTGAAAGGGGGTAGGAGCACACTGTCATCACGTCTCAGCGTCATTACCTCTGGGCATCTTGGTCGATGTAGTGCATCATTTTCAGTTCAGAGCAAAGTTCGTAGTAATAATAGGCTAATTCCTTAATTTGTTATCGCGTATCCCTAGACACGTGTTTCTGGATTCCTCCGTCATCAGTAGGGAAAAGATCGTAGGTTGCTGGACATGCTGCCGCTTAATTTTCACAGGCATAATTCCACTCAGGGCATGCAGGCGCTCCCAAGCTCGTCAGCTCAGGCGGCTCGAGGGAGCCTTTTAAACAGTGAAAGGGGGTAGGAGCACACTGTCATCACGTCTCAGCGTCATTACCTCTGGGCATCTTGGTCGATGTAGTGCATCATTTTCAGTTCAGAGCAAAGTTCGTAGTAATAATAGGCTAATTCCTTAATTTGTTATCGCGTATCCCTAGACACGTGTTTCTGGATTCCTCCGTCATCAGTAGGGAAAAGATCGTAGGTTGCTGGACATGCTGCCGCTTAATTTTCACAGGCATAATTCCACTCAGGGCATGCAGGCGCTCCCAAGCTCGTCAGCTCAGGCGGCTCGAGGGAGCCTTTTAAACAGTGAAAGGGGGTAGGAGCACACTGTCATCACGTCTCAGCGTCATTACCTCTGGGCATCTTGGTCGATGTAGTGCATCATTTTCAGTTCAGAGCAAAGTTCGTAGTAATAATAGGCTAATTCCTTAATTTGTTATCGCGTATCCCTAGACACGTGTTTCTGGATTCCTCCGTCATCAGTAGGGAAAAGATCGTAGGTTGCTGGACATGCTGCCGCTTAATTTTCACAGGCATAATTCCACTCAGGGCATGCAGGCGCTCCCAAGCTCGTCAGCTCAGGCGGCTCGAGGGAGCCTTTTAAACAGTGAAAGGGGGTAGGAGCACACTGTCATCACGTCTCAGCGTCATTACCTCTGGGCATCTTGGTCGATGTAGTGCATCATTTTCAGTTCAGAGCAAAGTTCGTAGTAATAATAGGCTAATTCCTTAATTTGTTATCGCGTATCCCTAGACACGTGTTTCTGGATTCCTCCGTCATCAGTAGGGAAAAGATCGTAGGTTGCTGGACATGCTGCCGCTTAATTTTCACAGGCATAATTCCACTCAGGGCATGCAGGCGCTCCCAAGCTCGTCAGCTCAGGCGGCTCGAGGGAGCCTTTTAAACAGTGAAAGGGGGTAGGAGCACACTGTCATCACGTCTCAGCGTCATTACCTCTGGGCATCTTGGTCGATGTAGTGCATCATTTTCAGTTCAGAGCAAAGTTCGTAGTAATAATAGGCTAATTCCTTAATTTGTTATCGCGTATCCCTAGACACGTGTTTCTGGATTCCTCCGTCATCAGTAGGGAAAAGATCGTAGGTTGCTGGACATGCTGCCGCTTAATTTTCACAGGCATAATTCCACTCAGGGCATGCAGGCGCTCCCAAGCTCGTCAGCTCAGGCGGCTCGAGGGAGCCTTTTAAACAGTGAAAGGGGGTAGGAGCACACTGTCATCACGTCTCAGCGTCATTACCTCTGGGCATCTTGGTCGATGTAGTGCATCATTTTCAGTTCAGAGCAAAGTTCGTAGTAATAATAGGCTAATTCCTTAATTTGTTATCGCGTATCCCTAGACACGTGTTTCTGGATTCCTCCGTCATCAGTAGGGAAAAGATCGTAGGTTGCTGGACATGCTGCCGCTTAATTTTCACAGGCATAATTCCACTCAGGGCATGCAGGCGCTCCCAAGCTCGTCAGCTCAGGCGGCTCGAGGGAGCCTTTTAAACAGTGAAAGGGGGTAGGAGCACACTGTCATCACGTCTCAGCGTCATTACCTCTGGGCATCTTGGTCGATGTAGTGCATCATTTTCAGTTCAGAGCAAAGTTCGTAGTAATAATAGGCTAATTCCTTAATTTGTTATCGCGTATCCCTAGACACGTGTTTCTGGATTCCTCCGTCATCAGTAGGGAAAAGATCGTAGGTTGCTGGACATGCTGCCGCTTAATTTTCACAGGCATAATTCCACTCAGGGCATGCAGGCGCTCCCAAGCTCGTCAGCTCAGGCGGCTCGAGGGAGCCTTTTAAACAGTGAAAGGGGGTAGGAGCACACTGTCATCACGTCTCAGCGTCATTACCTCTGGGCATCTTGGTCGATGTAGTGCATCATTTTCAGTTCAGAGCAAAGTTCGTAGTAATAATAGGCTAATTCCTTAATTTGTTATCGCGTATCCCTAGACACGTGTTTCTGGATTCCTCCGTCATCAGTAGGGAAAAGATCGTAGGTTGCTGGACATGCTGCCGCTTAATTTTCACAGGCATAATTCCACTCAGGGCATGCAGGCGCTCCCAAGCTCGTCAGCTCAGGCGGCTCGAGGGAGCCTTTTAAACAGTGAAAGGGGGTAGGAGCACACTGTCATCACGTCTCAGCGTCATTACCTCTGGGCATCTTGGTCGATGTAGTGCATCATTTTCAGTTCAGAGCAAAGTTCGTAGTAATAATAGGCTAATTCCTTAATTTGTTATCGCGTATCCCTAGACACGTGTTTCTGGATTCCTCCGTCATCAGTAGGGAAAAGATCGTAGGTTGCTGGACATGCTGCCGCTTAATTTTCACAGGCATAATTCCACTCAGGGCATGCAGGCGCTCCCAAGCTCGTCAGCTCAGGCGGCTCGAGGGAGCCTTTTAAACAGTGAAAGGGGGTAGGAGCACACTGTCATCACGTCTCAGCGTCATTACCTCTGGGCATCTTGGTCGATGTAGTGCATCATTTTCAGTTCAGAGCAAAGTTCGTAGTAATAATAGGCTAATTCCTTAATTTGTTATCGCGTATCCCTAGACACGTGTTTCTGGATTCCTCCGTCATCAGTAGGGAAAAGATCGTAGGTTGCTGGACATGCTGCCGCTTAATTTTCACAGGCATAATTCCACTCAGGGCATGCAGGCGCTCCCAAGCTCGTCAGCTCAGGCGGCTCGAGGGAGCCTTTTAAACAGTGAAAGGGGGTAGGAGCACACTGTCATCACGTCTCAGCGTCATTACCTCTGGGCATCTTGGTCGATGTAGTGCATCATTTTCAGTTCAGAGCAAAGTTCGTAGTAATAATAGGCTAATTCCTTAATTTGTTATCGCGTATCCCTAGACACGTGTTTCTGGATTCCTCCGTCATCAGTAGGGAAAAGATCGTAGGTTGCTGGACATGCTGCCGCTTAATTTTCACAGGCATAATTCCACTCAGGGCATGCAGGCGCTCCCAAGCTCGTCAGCTCAGGCGGCTCGAGGGAGCCTTTTAAACAGTGAAAGGGGGTAGGAGCACACTGTCATCACGTCTCAGCGTCATTACCTCTGGGCATCTTGGTCGATGTAGTGCATCATTTTCAGTTCAGAGCAAAGTTCGTAGTAATAATAGGCTAATTCCTTAATTTGTTATCGCGTATCCCTAGACACGTGTTTCTGGATTCCTCCGTCATCAGTAGGGAAAAGATCGTAGGTTGCTGGACATGCTGCCGCTTAATTTTCATAGGCATAATTCCACTCAGGGCATGCAGGCGCTCCCAAGCAAGTCAGCTCAGGCGGCTCGAGGGAGCCTTTTAAACAGTGAAAGGGGGTAGGAGCACACTGTCATCACGTCTCAGCGTCATTACCTCTGGGCATCTTGGTCGATGTAGTGCATCATTTTCAGTTCAGAGCAAAGTTCGTAGTAATAATAGGCTAATTCCTTAATTTGTTATCGCGTATCCCTAGACACGTGTTTCTGGATTCCTCCGTCATCAGTAGGGAAAAGATCGTAGGTTGCTGGACATGCTGCCGCTTAATTTTCACAGGCAGAATTCCACTCAGGCGCTCCCAAGCTCGTCAGCTCAGGCGGCTCGAGGGAGCCTTTTAAACAGTGAAAGGGGGTAGGAGCACACTGTCATCACGTCTCAGCGTCATTACCTCTGGGCATCTTGGTCGATGTAGTGCATCATTTTCAGTTCAGAGCAAAGTTCGTAGTAATAATAGGCTAATTCCTTAATTTGTTATCGCGTATCCCTAGACACGTGTTTCTGGATTCCTCCGTCATCAGTAGGGAAAAGATCGTAGGTTGCTGGACATGCTGCCGCTTAATTTTCATAGGCATAATTCCAATCAGGGCATGCAGGCGCTACCAAGCTCGTCAGCTCAGGCGGCTCGAGGGAGCCTTTTGAACAGTGAAAGGGGATAGGAGCACACTGTCATCACGTCTCAGCGTCATTACCTCTGGGCATCTTGGTCGATGTAGTGCATCATTTTCAGTTGAGAGCAAAGTTCGTAGTAATAATAGGCTAATTCCTTAATTTGTTATCACGTGTTTCTGGATTCCTCCGTCATCAGTAGGGAAAAGATCGTAGATTGCTGGACATGCTGCCGCTTAATTTTCACAGGCATAATTCCACTCAGGGCATGCAGGCGCTTCCAAGCTCGTCAGCTCAGGCGGCTCGAGTGAGCCTTTTAAACAGTGAAAGGGGGTAGGAGCACACTGTCATCACGTCTCAGCGTCATTACCTCTGGGCATCTTGGTCGATGTAGTGCATCATTTTCAGTTCAGAACAAAGTTCGTAGTAATAATAGGCTAATTCCTTAATTTGTTATCGCGTATCCCTAGACACGTGTTTCTGGATTCCTCCGTCATCAGTAGGGAAAAGATCGTAGGTTGCTGGACATGCTGCCGCTTAATTTTCACAGGCATAATTCCACTCAGGGCATGCAGGCGCTCCCAAGCTCGTCAGCTCAGGCGGCTCGAGGGAGCCTTTTAAACAGTGAAAGGGGTAGGAGCACACTGTCATCACGTCTCAGCGTCATTACCTCTGGGCATCTTGGTCGATGTAGTGCATCATTTTCAGTTCGGAGCAAAGTTCGTAGTAATAATAGGCTAATTCCTTAATTTGTTATCGCGTATCCCTAGACACGTGTTTCTGGATTCCTCCGTCATCAGTAGGGAAAAGATCGTAGGTTGCTGGACATGCTGCCGCTTAATTTTCACAGGCATAATTCCACTTAGGGCATGCAGGCGCTCCCAAGCTCGTCAGCTCAGGCGGCTCGAGGGAGCATTTTAAACAGTGAAAGGGGGTAGGAGCACACTGTCATCACGTCTCAGCGTCATTACCTCTGGGCATCTTGGTCGATGTAGTGCATCATTTTCAGTTCAGAGCAAAGTACATAGTAATAATAGGCTAATTCCTTAATTTGTTATCGCGTATCCCTAGACACGTGTTTCTGGATTCCTCCGTCATCAGTAGGGAAAAAATCATAGGTTGCTGGACATGCTGCCGCTTAAGTTTCACAGGCATAATTCTACTCAGGGCATGCAGGCGCTCCCAAGCTCGTCAGCTCAGGCGGCTCGAGGGAGCCTTTTAAACAGTGAAAGGGGGTAGGAGCACACTGTCATCACGTCTCAGCGTCATTACCTCTGGGCATCTTGGTCGATGTAGTGCATCATTTTCAGTTCAGAGCAAAGTTCGTAGTAATAATAGGCTAATTCCTTAATTTGTTATCGCGTATCCCTAGACACTTGTTTCTGGATTCCTCCGTCATCAGTAGGGAAAAGATCGTAGGTTGCTGGACATGCTGCCACTTAATTTTCACAGGCATAATTCCACTCAGGGCATCCAGGCGCTCCCAAGCTCGTCAGCTCAGGCGGCTCGAGGGAGCCTTTTAAACAGTGAAAGGGGGTAGGAGCACACTGTCATCACGTCTCAGCGTCATTACCTCTGGGCATCTTGGTCGATGTAGTGCATCATTTTCAGTTCAGAGCAAAGTTCGTAGTAATAATAGGTTAATTCCTTAATTTGTTATCGCGTATCCCTAGACACGTGTTTCTGGATTCCTCCGTCATCAGTAGGGAAAAGATCGTAGGTTGCTGGACATGCTGCCGCTTAATTTTCACAGGCATAATTCCACTCAGGGCATGCAGGCGCTCCCAAGCTCATCAGCTCAGGCGGCTCGTGGGAGCGTTTTAAACAGTGAAAGGGGGTAGGAGCACACTGTCATCACGTCTCAGCGTCATTACCTCTGGGCATCTTGGTCGATGTAGTGCATCATTTTCAGTTCAGAGCAAAGTTCGTAGTACTAATAGGCTAATTCCTTAATTTGTTATCACGTATCCCTAGACACGTGTTTCTGGATTCCTCCGTCATCAGTAGGGAAAAGATCGTAGGTTGCTGGACATGCTGCCGCTTAATTTTCACAGGCAGAATTCCACTCAGGCGCTCCCAAGCTCGTCAGCTCAGGCGGCTCGAGGGAGCCTTTTAAACAGTGAAAGGGGGTAGGAGCACACTGTCATCACGTCTCAGCGTCATTACCTCTGGGCATCTTGGTCGATGTAGTGCATCATTTTCAGTTCAGAGCAAAGTTCGTAGTAATAATAGGCTAATTCCTTAATTTGTTATCGCGTATCCCTAGACACGTGTTTCTGGATTCCTCCGTCATCAGTAGGGAAAAGATCGTAGGTTGCTGGACATGCTGCCGCTTAATTTTCACAGGCAGAATTCCACTCAGCAGGCGCTCCCAAGCTCGTCAGCTCAGGCGGCTCGAGGGAGCCTTTTAAACAGTGAAAGAGTGTAGGAGCACACTGTCATCACGTCTCAGCGTCATTACCTCTGGGCATCTTGGTCGATGTAGTGCATAATTTTCAGTTCAGAGCAAAGTTCGTAGTAATAATAGGCTAATTCCTTAATTTGTTATCGCGTATCCCTAGACACGTGTTTCTGGATTCCTCCGTCATCAGTAGGGAAAAGATCGGTAGGTTGCTGGACATGCTGCCGCTTAATTTTCACAGGCATAATTCCACTCAGGGCATGCAGGCGCTCCCAAGCTCATCAGCTCAGGCGGCTCGAGTGAGCCTTTTAAACAGTGAAAGGGGTAGGAGCACACTGTCATCACGTCTCAGCGTCATTACCTCTGGGCATCTTGGTCGATGTAGTTGCATCATTTTCAGTTCAGAACAAAGTTACGTAGTAATAATAGGCTAATTCCTTAATTTGTTATCGCGTATCCCTAGACACGTGTTTCTGGATTCCTCCGTCATCAGTAGGGAAAAGATCGTAGGTTGCTGGACATGCTGCCGCTTAATTTTCACAGGCATAATTCCACTCAGGGCATGCAGGCGCTCCCAAGCTCGTCAGCTCAGGCGGCTCGAGGGAGCCTTTTAAACAGTGAAAGGGGGTAGGAGCACACTGTCATCACGTCTCAGCGTCATTACCTCTGGGCATCTTGGTCGATGTAGTGCATCATTTTCAGTTCAGAACAAAGTCCGTAGTAATAATAGGCTAATTCCTTAATTTGTTATTGCGTATCCCTAGACACGTGTTTCTGGATTCCTCCGTCATCAGTAGGGAAAAGATCGTAGGTTGCTGGACATGCTGCCGCTTAATTTTCACAGGCATAATTTCACTCAGGGCATGCAGGCGCTCCCAAGCTCGTCAGCTCAGGCGGCTCGAGGGAGCCTTTTAAACAGTGAAGAGGGGTAGGAGCACACTGTCATCACGTCTCAGCGCCATTCCCTCTGGGCATCTTGGTCGATGTAGTGCATCATTTCCAGTTCAGAGCAAAGTTCGTAGTAATAATAGGCTAATTCCTTAATTTGTTATCGCGTATCCCTAGACACGTGTTTCTGGATTCCTCCGTCATCAGTAAGGAAAAGATCGTACGTTGCTGGACATGCTGCCGCTTAATTTTCTGAGGAATAATTCCACTCAGGGCATGCAGGCGCTCCCAAGCTCGTCAGCTCAGGCGGCTCGAGGGAGCCTTTTAAACAGTGAAAGGGGGTAGGAGCACACTGTCATCACATCTCAGCGTCATTACAGCTGGGCATCTTGGTCGGATGTAGTGCATCATTTTCAGTTCAGAGCAAAGTTCGTAGTAATAATAGGCTAATTCCTTAATTTGTTATCGCGTATCCCTAGACACGTGTTTCTGGATTCCTCCGTCATCAGTAGGGAAAAGATCGTAGGTTGCTGGACATGCTGCCGCTTAATTTTCACAGGCAGAATTCCACTCCAGAGCGCTCCCAAGCCTCGTCAGCTCAGGCGGCTCGAGGGAGCCTTTTAAACAGTGAAAGGGGGTAGGAGCACACTGTCATCACGTCTCAAGCGTCATTACCTCTGGGCATCTTGGTCGATCTAGTGCATCATTTTCAGTTCAGAGCAAAGTTCGTAGTAATAATAGGCTAATTCCTTAATTTGTTATCGCGTATCCCTAGACACGTGTTTCTGGATTCCTCCGTCATCAGTAGGGAAAAGATCGTAGGGTTGCTGGACATGCTGCCGCTTAATTTTCTACAGGCATAATTCCACTCAGGGCATGCAGGCGCTCCCAAGCTCGTCAGCTCAGGCGGCTCGAGGGAGCCTTTTAAACAGTGAAAGGG